>JAAGEH010000032.1:28179642-28231268 GCA_011751065.1 Lasiurus cinereus
ACATAGTGAAAATGCCGAGACAAGGGAAGAGATCACAAACAAAAGAAATGGAGGGAAAAAAACGACTGGATATAGAGTTCAAAACCACGCTTGTAAGGTTTTTCAAGAATATGCTAGAAAAGTTGGATAAACTTAGCGAGAGCCAAGAGGAGATGAAAAAGGACCAACTAGAGATGCAAAAGAACCAACCAGAGATGAAAAAGGTCCAACTAAAGATGATAAAAGACCAACTAGAAATTAAACATACACTGACTGAAATAAAAAATATTATACAGAGTCCTAACAGCAGACTAGAGAAAGGCAAGAATCAAGTCAATAATTTGAAATATAAAGAAGCAGAAAAGACTCAACTGGAAAAGCAAAAAGAGAAAAGAATCCAAAAATGTGAACATAATGTAAGGAGACTCTGGGACAGCTTCAAGCTTACCAACATCAGAATTGTGGGGGTGCCAGTAGAAGAGAGAGAGCAAGATACTGAATACCTATTTAAAGAAATAATGACTGAAAACTTCCCACATCTGGTAAAAGAAATAGACTTACAAGTCCAGGAAGCACACAGAACCCCATATAAAAGGAATCCAAAGAGGACCACACCAAGACACATCATAATTAAAATACCAAGAGCAAAAGACAAAGAGAGAATATTAAAAGCAGGAAGAGAAAAACAGTTCATTACCTAAAAGGGAGCACCCATACGACTGTCAGCTGATTTCTCAACAGAAACGATGCAGGCCAGATGGAGTGGCAAGAAATATTCAACATGATGAATAGCAAGAACCTACAACCAAGAATAATCTATCCAGCAAAGCTAACATTCAGAATTGAAGGGCAGATAAAGAGCTTCACAGAGAAGAAAAAGCTAAAGGAGTTCATCAACTCCAAACCAGTATTATATGAAATGCTGAAAGGTACTCTTTTAGAAGAGGAAGAAGAAAAAGGTAAAAGCCAAAAAATTATGAACAACAAATACATATCTATCAACAAGTGAATCTAAAAATTAAGTGAATTAAAAATTTGCTGAACAGAATAAACTGGTGAAGGAATAGAATCAGGAGCACAGAAAGGGAATGGACTGATAATTCTCAGAGGGAAAGAGGTGAAGGGTGTACAGGGAGAGACTGGACAAAAATCATACACCTATGGATGAGATCAATGGAGGGAGCTAAGGGCAGAGGGAGGGATTGGAGCTGGGTGGAGGGGTGCTATGAAGGGGAAAAAAGAGAAACAAATGTAATAATCTGAATAAGAAAAATTTAAATAAAAAAAAGAAAAAAGAAGAAAAAAAAAAGAAAAGAAAATGACCCATGTGCACTGGAGAAGAATGTATATTCAGTGGCTTTGGGGTGAAATGTTCTGAAGATGTCAATTAATTCCATCTGGTCAAGTGTGTCATTTAGGATTGATGTTTCTTTGCTGATTTTTTGTTTAGAGGATTTGTCCAGTGGTGATAGTGGGGTATTAAAGTCTCCTACTTTGATTGTATTGCTGTCAATCTCTCCCTTAATATCCTCCAGGAGTTTTTTTATGTAACTAGGTCCTCCTATATTGGGTGCATATATGTTTACTAGAGTTATCTTCTCGTTGGATTGTTTCCTTTAGTATTATGAATTGGCCTTCTTTATCTCTTTTTATGTCCTTCACTTTGAGATCTAATTTGTCAGATATAAGTATTGAAAAGTATACTTTTTCACAGATATAAGTATTTGTCAGATATAAGTATTGAAACCCCAGGTTTTCTTTTCATTTCCATTTGCCTGAAATACCATCTTCTATCCCTTCACTCTCAATCTGTGTGCATATCTTTTCCTGAGGTGGGTTCCTTTTAGACAATAGATATATGGATCAGGTTTTCTTATCCAATCGGTTACCCTATGTCTTTTGATTAGAGCATTTAATCCATTTACATTTAAAGTTATTATTGATAAGTACTAATCTGTTGCCATTTTTAGTCCTTACCCCCAAGTTCCTTCTTCGCTTCCTCTTTCTTTTTATTACAGCAGACCTTTTAACATTTCTTGCATTGCTGGTTTGGTGGTAATATATATTTCCTTAGTCCTTTTTTGTCTGTGAAGCTTCTGATTTCACCTTCAATTTTGATTCAGAGTCTTGCAGTATTCTTGGATTCAGACTCTTCCTTTGCATGACTTTGTATATCTTATTCCATTCCCTTCTGGCCTGATGAGTTTCTGTGGAGAAGTCAGTAGCTAGTCTTATGGGGGTTCCTTTGTAGGTAACTTTCTGTTTCTCTCTGGCTGCTTTTAAGATTCTTACTTTTCTTTCAGTGTTTGCCAATTTAATTATAATGTGCCTTGATGTCGTTTTTGTGGGGTTCATTTTGCTTGGGACTCTGTGAGCTTCTTGGATTTTTGTGGGTTTTTTCTTTCCTATATTAGGAACATTTTCTGTCATTATTTCTTCAAACACTTTCTCTAATCCTTGTTCCATTTCCACTCTTTCTGGAACCCCAATTATGCGGATGTTGTCTTGTTTCATGTTATCCCAAAGTTCCCTTAGGCTCTCCTCTTGCTTTTTAACTTTTTTTTTTCTAGAAGCTGCTGTACATGGGTATTTTTTCCTACCATGTCTTCTAGCTCACTGATGCAGTCCTCTGCTTCTTCTAGTCTATTTTTGATGCTTTCTATTGAGTTCTTTATAGCAGTGATGTCATTTTTCATTTTTCATTTCTTCTTGATTATTCTGCATTTCTTTTAGGTTCTTCTGTATTTCTTCCTGCTTCTTTTGCATTTCTTCTTGCTTCTTCTGCATTTCTTCTTGCTTTTTTTTTATTTCTTTATTCTTGGGTCCTCTTCATTTCCTCTTGGCTCTTACTCACAATGTCGAACTTGTCTTTCATTCTTTTCATCCATCTTATGATCATTTCTCTGAACTCTTTATCTCGCAGGCTTATTTCTGCTTCTATTTCATTTACTTCCTTTTCTGGTGATACCTGCCTATCTGTTGTATGCGGGTTGTTTCTTCTTCTTCCCATGGTTTTTCTTCTCCGGGTGTCTGGTTTTGTAGTTCTTTCTCCTACGTTGATTCAAAGGCACAAACTACAACAGGACTCGGTGCAGCACACAAGCACTGAACAGAAATGTATTCATGATGTTAATAATCACCAATAAGGTGACCACCAATGAAAGACAAATTAGGGGTAAGTAGAGAAAGAGGAAGAGGAAATTGAGGGAAAAAAGAAAGGAAAGAAGTGCCAAAATCAAATTGGGAGAGGGAGAAATAAATAAATAAATAAATGAACTAAAAATAACAAAATAAATTTTAAAAAAAGGAGAAGAAGAAAAAGAAAAGAGAAGAAGAAACAAAGTCAGAGAGAAAAGACAGCATATAAGAGAGAAAAGGGCAACAAAATATAGATGTCAGGAGAAAACTCCAATAGAACAGTCACTACTCCCAATAAAGGCTAGCAACCAGTACCTAGAGATTAATACAAACTGCAGATAACAAGTGGTATTGAGAGAGGCGAGGGAAAAGAGAGGTAAAAAACAAAGCAAGCAAAAAGCAAAATAAAACAAGTAGAATACACTAAAACAATCTCATGAAAAAGTTCAAATATCGATATAATCACTGTTCAGGCAAATAGTAAGAAAAGGACATAGAGAAAAAACAAGTTTTTGGCTAGTGAAGAGAAGAGGAGAGAGGTTTGTATGGACTTGTAGTAGGGGATTTGAAATTAGATATATAAGTGGGATGAAATTTTAACCAGGTAAAGAGAAAGAATAGGGGGAAACTAAAGTTGGAAAAGGGAAAGAGAAACAAGACAACAAAGTGGGGAAAGTTAGGAGAAAAGTGTTGGCATAAAGGTAGAGTTGAGTTGGAGTAAAATTATGCTAAAGGAAAGATGAAAATAGAATGTCCAAAAAGGTAAAATACTAGTAGTAATTAATAATACTAGTTGAAAAAAAATGTAATAATCAAGAAGGTAAAATCAATTGAGGCGGAAAGAAAAAAATAGTCTTTTAATTAAAATATGTAAAAATGAAAAATAAAAAATAAATAAAAAGAAAAAAGAAAAAAGGAAAAAGAAAAAAAAATAGCGTGGTCATTCACTTCCACTAGTATTCTGCTTGGCACTCCTGTTTCCCAGAAGGGAAGGTATTGCGGTTCCCTGTGTTGTATTGTTGACGTTTTAATCTCTTTATTCTTTTGTGGTTATGTGAGAGTCAATTTGTGCATCATCCACTGGGTGGCAGTGTTTCGGAATTGATCTCTGAGACAAAGCACAGGACCTCTCTAGGCTGTGCTCAGATCCTGCTACTCTGTGGTTCTCAAAGCTGGTTTGTGGGGATTTTGCAGCTGGGACACTGTAATAACTTCCAGGCTATCCCTCTGCCTCAGATAAAAAAACGAGTCGTTTTCCAGAGCTCCCCTCTGTCAACAGCTCAGAGAGTTTGCCTCCACACTTAGGGATCACGCCCTGCCCACCTCTATGGACCTCTCCAGAGCCTGGCTCCCACAGTGAGCGCGTTTCTGTTCTGAGGGGCAGGAGACCTCACTTTATCCCAGGCGAAATCTGACCTTTCTGTGTGCCATGTGGATCTCTGAATCCGCAGCATGTGTGCTGATTGGAGAGCGGTGTTCTGGGTCTCCGGCTGTTCGGTGGGTGTTTCAGCCGTAACTTTCAGTCCGCCGCAGACATCCACCTCCCTCTGCAGGATGGCGTGGTCTCAGCATTTGCGCTGGTGGCTCCGGCCTACAAAAACCCCGTGGCAGTGGGGCTGCCTGGCCAGGAAAGCCCCATCCAGCAGTTCCCCGCCTTCTCCTGGAGGACAACTGACTCTTAACTTGCCAACAAACACTCCCAGTGTGACTCTCAGCCCCTCTCTCTCCCTCTGCCCAGCGACAAAGCTCCAGACGCGTTCGTCTATTTCGCCGCCATTTTTCCTGCTCATGAACTTCTAAGGTTAATTCCCACTCTCCTCCTCTCCTATAAATCACTTGGTTCAGCTTGCATTGAGAGAAGTAAAGATGTTAACAATTTTTTTTCTTAAACTATGTTTCCTGTACATTAGGGGGCACTCATGCTTTTGAGGGGACTAATTTAACAGGCTGTTTTTCTTGTTCTCTATTTGTAAAGGACAGGAATGATACTCTTCGAAGGATTTTTCTAAGGAATTGTTTGATGTACACTTTAGGAGATATTTTACTCATTATCACCTTGATACATGTAGAATACTGATATTTAGGAAAGTGGCTGAAATAGCTGGTTTTAAAATGGTGAGGGAAAATAATATTAGGAATTCGGCAACTTTTTCATATTTTCAATTATATCTATTAAACATATTAGAGCCATTTTATTTTAAAAGAGGCCCTGTGAATGCATTGACGGGGGGCTGTCCCTCAGTCCAACCTGTATCCTCACCAATCTGGGACCCCTTGGGGGATATCCGAATGCCTAAACAGGCAGTGATGTTCAGGCAGTCGGACATCCCTTTCACAATCTGGGACTGCTGGCTCCCAACTGCTCACCTGCCTGCCTGATTGCTCCCAGCTGCTTCTGCCTGCTAGCTTGATCACCCTAAGCACTCCCCTGCCAGCCTAATAGATGTCTAATTGCTCCCCTGCTGGCCTAATCATCTTCAACTGCCCTCCCCTGCATATTCCCTTTTTATTAGTTAGGGTTTTTTCTTTAACATATTGGACAGCCCTGACTGGTTTGGCTCAGTGGATGGAACATTGGCCTGCAGACTCAAGGGTCCCAGGTTTGATTCTGGTCAAGGGCACATACTTTGGCTGGGGGCACATACCCAGTGGGGTGTGTACAGAAAGCTGCTGATCTATGTTTCTCTCTCATCGATGTTTCTAGCTCTCTAAGCCTTTCCCTTACTCTCTGTAAGAAAATCAATAAAATATATTTAAAATAAAACATATTTGACAGTGTAACTGCCATGGTGTTGACAAACCAGTAAAAATGTAAACCCAAACTAAAAGTGTCTTAAAATAAACTTAAAAAGGAATTTCATGAGACCTTGGAAAGGTGATATGTAGTTGTTTCTTCTTTTTTTCTTCTTCTTTTTAAAAAAATATATTTTATTGATTTATTTACAGAGAGGAAGGGAGAGGGATAGAGAGTTAGAAACATCCATCAGCTGCCTCCTGTACATCCCCTACCAGGGATGTGCCCCCAACCAAGGTACATGCCCTTGACCGGAATCAAACCTGGGACCCTTCAGTCCGCAGACCGATGCTCTATCCACTTAGCCACACTGATTAGAGCTATTTCTTTTTCTTGATGTTTCATCTTTTGTCCTTTCTTTCTTTTCTGCTTTTATTCCTTTTCTGTTCTCTCTTTCTCTTAAATTTTCCCTTGGTAGAATTGTCAGTACTTGAATCTGTCTTGCTTCCAGAAGACAAAGAAGAGGGAAACACACAGTCATCTGAAGAAAAAGATGATCTATGTTGGGATCAGTGGTGTTTCTGGTTTTTCTCTTTTTCCCATTTGTTTGTCATTTCTGTCGGCCCTGGCATCTTTAGGACTTAGGTGTGGGCACTTCTTATTCATGTCTACAAAACCTCTCTGCCTTGGTGAATCCATAGGGGAAAAGGCCTTCCTGGGTAGCCTCAAGCCCTGCCGGAAGGGGCTGAGGAACCAGGGTAGAGAGCACCTGCCCCTGCCACTGCAGAGACAACCTCCAGACCACGGGGTACTCTCCAGTAATGTAACTGCAATGTCACCCTTGGCCTTCAGAAATTAGTTGTAAGTTACTTCCAATGTGAAACTCTAACTCAGACATTTTCTTTGCGATTTCTAAAGATTTTAAATAAAACCCATTTACCTCCCTAACCTGGTCAGAGGTTTCTACCCATTGGGAGAGGTTTGATGGGCAGCATTGCCCAAGTACCACGCTCCCCCCCCAAACCCTCAACCTTCTATCTCCAATTACTTGGCTGGGAGCAAGGGAAGTTCCAAGGCAGATGCCCCTAGGCTGACAGTGGGGCAGGATCACTGGTCAGGTCACCAGAGCTTTTGAGGCTGAGACCCTGAGGCTATAGGTGTGGGGAATCACTCCATGGGGGCGAGTCTGAGACCCCAGCTTCTGCTGGGAGGGGATCGCTCTGTGGGGGTGTGGGCACTTCTGAGGCTGAGACCTGAGGCTGCAGGTATGTGTGTGGGGGATCACTCTGTGGGGAGTGAATTTCTTTTTGTTTTTTTATAAAGGGTCAGGAGGGCCTCTGGGCAGCTTTCTGTCAGACTGCTCACATTGCTGCATCTCAGTGGCCACCTTCCCTGGGACTGGGGACTCTGGCAGGGCTAAGAGGACTGGATGCTGCCATATTGTGGCTTTGGGGGCTGCCATTTGTGTTGTGGAGTGATGGTTAATTTGCATATTACTCTTTTATTAGGTAGGATAATAAACAAATAAATTTTATTACCATTTTTACAGAGGAAGTTAACCTATCTTCTTAACTGTACAAAAGGAATAATTCTTAAAATAGGAATTTCTCAATATTGTAATAAGGATCAAATTAGATAATATATAGGGGATTTAGTTTGTCTGCATGAAATTTGCACTTTTTTTTCATAAATATTTGCAATGATAGATATAATTAAAAATTTTGATAATAATCATCCCACAAAATAATGAAATTTTCTATAAACTTATTGTTATTAGTTTAGATTTTTCACTCATGAAGACATTTTCACTAAGTCAGTGTTCGACAAACTCATTAGTTACAAATATCAACAGGATAATGATTGAAATTTCTTTTGAGAGCTGAAAACTGACTTCTGTGTATAGCCCACAAAGTTTCAATTGCACTGTATGTGTATGCCCACACGTGGTTTGTGGAAGAGCCATACTCAAGGGGCCAAAGAGCTACATGTGGCTCACGAGACGCAGTTTGCCAACCACAGCACTAAGTCTTTAAATTTAAAAAAAAAAGGAATTACTCTTTAAAAGGAAGAAATATTTGTGCAAGGTTATAAATGTATTGTCAGGTAAGCTAAAATTTTACTCCATATTTTATTTTAACTATGAAAAGTTATCACTTTCTAGTTATTTCTCTTAAAGTGACTTTTGGCCACTCCTCATCCAAAATATTTATGTTAATTTGGATACATTAGATAAGTCAGAACAATATACTATTATTTGGAATAAAAATATATAATTGAAATATTGATGTCTATCAGTCAATAAAATAATGCTGCAATAATGCTCTATAACAAATATTTGCAAATACAATGGTTTAATTTAAAAAATAATTTTCATACTCATGGAGCAACTTCATTGTGGCTGGTTTAGGCTGCACTCCAGGAACTAGGCTCCAATCTCCCAACTGCAGATGGAGTTTAGGTCTGCTCTTATGATGCTCAATCTTCTGTGTCCAGCAATTGCCAGTGCATGTGGCCCTCTCTGTGTATTCTACTTGATCCACTTGAAAGAAAGTGACTTTGTTAAAGGTATTTTCTTCTCATGGAGAATCATCAAGTTTAAAGAAGGCAAGTCAAAGTTCATAGCCACATTACATTAATATCCCATTGGTCAAAGAAATTTAATACTCAGATCCTTCGTGAAGATTAGGTTAAGTATACTTTACTCATAATGAAGCTTTACCATGGCCACAGTTGTATAATAATATCACAGAAAAGTAAAGATTCAGAAACAGCTTAACATCCAAGATAAGTACATCTAAGTAAGCTAAGTGGTTTTTTAATTAAATCTTCATTATTCAGATTATTACATTTGTTTCTCTTTTTTCCATCCACAGCTCCCCTCCACCTGTTTCCCACCCTTCCCTCTACCCTTACCTCCCTCCCATTGACCTCATCCATAGGTGTATGATTTTTGTCCAATCTCTCCCTGTACACCCCTACCCCTTTCCCACTGAGAATTATCACTCCCTTTCTATGCTCCTGATTCTATTATATTCAACAGTATTCTGCTGATCAAATTTTTAATTCACTTAATTTTTAGATTCACTTATTGATAGATATATATTTGTTGTTCATAATTTTTTATCTTTTACCTTTTTCTTCTTCCTCTTCTAAAAGAGTACCTTTCAGCATTTCATATAATACTGGTTTGGAGTTGATGAACTCCTTTAGCTTTTTCTTCTCTGTGAAGCTCTTTATCTGCCCTTCAATTCTGAATGATAGCTTTGCTGGATAGATTATTCTTGGTTGTAGGTTCTTGCTATTCATCATGTTGAATATTTCTTGCCACTCCATCTGGCCTGCATCGTTTCTGTTGAGAAATCAGCTGACAGTCGTATGGGTGCTCCCTTGTAGGTAATGAACTGTTTTTCTCTTGCTGCTTTTAATATTCTCTCTTTGTCCTTTGCTCTTGGTATTTTAATGATGATGTGTCTTGGTGTAGTCCTCTTTGGATTAATTTTATATGGGGTTCTGTGTGCTTCCTGGACTTGTAAGTCTATTTCTTTCACCAGATGTGGGAAGTTTTCAGTCATTATTTCTTTAAATAGGTTTTCAGTATCTTGCTCTCTCTCTTCTGGCACCCCCACAATTCTGATGTTGGTACGCTTGAAGCTGTCCCAGAGTCTCCTTATATTATGTTCACATTTTTGGATTCTTCTCTCTTCTTGTTTTTCCAGTTGAGTGTTTTCTGATTCTTTATATTTCAAATTTTGACTTGATTCTTGGCTTCCTCTAGTCTGCTGTTAGGTCTCTGTATAATAGTTTTTATTTCAGTCAGTGTACGTTTAATTTCTAGTTGGTCCTTTGTCATCTCTAGTTGGATCTGTTCCATCTCTAGTTGGTTCTTTTTCATCTCCTCTTGGGTCTCGCTAACTTTATCCAACTTTTCTAGCATATTCTTGAAAAACCTTATAAGCGTGATTTTGAACTCTATATCCAGTTGTTTCTTTTCCTCTATTTCTTTTGTTTGTGATCCCTTCCCTTGTCTTGGCATTTTCACTATGCCAGGAGAACTTCTGTGTTGGATTCAGCCTTATGATAACAGACTTGCAAAACTGCAGAAGCCTCTCTGTTGAACTTGAGATGGGTGGAGTCTCAGTGGTTAAGGGACCACCTTGCATACCATTCGGCCCCACCCTCGACGGCCCCTGAGTCTCACTTGACTGGGTAATCAGTGGAGCGGTCCCTGTGCGCACACAATGCCTCTAGATTGCTGCCTTTCTGGCTCCATTGCACTCTGGGACCATATGAGTCTGGGTCCCCAGGGTTTTGCCCGAAACTGGGGTTTAGTGGAGTTAGAAGTGACACAGTTGGGAGGGTCTGTCTCCCGCCCACTCTCGAAAGCCAGTGGCACAATCAGCAATCTGTCCTGTGCGCAGTGCCGTGTGTGCCACCAGGCTTCTGATCTTTTGCGACTCCCCTAAATTTCCATGCACTTCTCCCTTTTCACAGTCAAAACTTCCCCTGTATGAGTGTCGGCTGGATCTGAGGTTTAGTGTAGTAGGATAAGGAGTTCAATGATGTCGACAGTCTCCGTTTCCCTCCCACCAGAGAAAGCCAGCCAGGTACTCAGCACCCGCTCTCTCCACCAGCGCATCCCCGTACCTCAGTTTTTTGCAGCTCCTCTGGGTCTCTGTGAGCCCCTCTCCTTCCTTCTAGTTGTAGAATTTCCACTCAGCCAGCTTTCCTGTGGTTCTGGATAATGTCCATTTTGTCTTTTAGTTGTAGTTTTGAAATTGTTGTGCGATGCAGCAGTGTAAGTGTTTACCTATGCTGCCAGTTGGATTCCGAATGCCCTAAGTAGTTTGTTGAATGAGTATACACAGCAGCATTCTAGCAAAAGATAATTTTTTTTCTCACTTTAAATCTTGTGATTTCCCCATGGCAAAACCTTGTTGGATAAAATAATACACTGAAAGGAAAAAGCAGAAATGAACTCTCCTCCATCTTGTCCTATAGGGCTGGGCCCCCCTGCCTAAACCTCCTTCCTTTTCTGGGAGTGACCACAGGTATGCCAGCAATGTCCTAACTTCCCCGACCACTGCTCGAATGGACCAATGAAGCTCCAGGAACACAGCAAGGGTCTTAATAAGGGTGAGGTTTGTGTTCTCCGTCACCTCAAAGCAGTGCCGAACAGGTGCTTGATGTACAGCTTTTTAAAATTAGAAATCACCTCCTGATCCATGGGCTGAAGGATAAGAGTGGTGTTGGGAGGTAGGTAGACAACCTTTATAAACTTGAACTCTTCGAGGAGTTCATCTTTGAGGTTCCGTGGGTGAGCAGGAGCATTGTCCAGGACGAGGAGGGCTTGCATGGTTAGATTGTTGTCCTGTAGATATTTCTTAACAGAAGGGCTGAAAACCAGGTTTACCCACTCCACAAAGAACTGCCTGGTGACCCATGCCTTCAGGTTTGCCCTCCACATAACTTGCAGTTTATCTTTTAAAATCTTATGTGGCTTAAAGACTCTGGGGTTTTCTGAATGGTATACGAGCAGAGGCTTGATCTTGCAGTCACCACTCGCATTGGCACACAGTGCGGGAGTTAGCCTATCCTTCATGGGTTTGTGGCCTGGCATCACCTTCTCCTCTGCCGTTATATAAGTCCTATTCAGCATCTTCTTCCAGAAAAGCCCTGTCTCGTCACAGTTGAAGACTTGCTGGGGGATATATTGTTTGGCTTCTATCAGTTCGGAAAAAGTTTTAAGGTAATCCTGAGCTGCCTTCACATCCGAACTTGCTGCCTCACCATGCCTGACGCTGGAGTGAATGCCGGACCTTTTCCTGAAGTTATCAAACCAGCCTCTACTGGCTTTAAATGAGTCTTTCGAAGCTTCGTCCGTGGAAGTGCTCGGAGTCTGCTCCAGCAAATCACCGTAAATCGCTCGCGCTTTCTCCCATATGATGCCCTGTGTTAATGTATCTCCTTTAAGCTGCTTCTCCGTCACCCACACCATCAGTAGATTCTCCATCTTTTCATGGAGAGAGCTACGGAGCTTAGAAATTATTGTAACGCCCTTAGCTGGCGTTATACCCTTTATCGACTCCTTCTGTTTAAGCACAGTGCATATCTTTGAAGTACTATGTCCGTACTGCCTCGCCAAAACAGCCACTCACACACCTTGCTCATATTTTTCTATGATTTCATGCTTTAATTCAATAGACATCATCCTCTTCTGAGCACTGACCTTTCCACTCGCTTTCTTCAGACCCATGGTTATAAAAAAAAAATGTGATAAAGTATGTAAATGCACAAAAGATGCTTCGACAACTAGGTAAACAAGCACACTGACTGAGGCGTGGGAAACTATGAGAAGCTCGAGTCGTGGTAAACTGGTGGGTCGTGTGCAGCCAGCCCAATCCGCGCAATTTCTCGTATCTCAAATGATGCTCCTATTTCAAAGCAAAAATCGCTGGCTTGATGGCTCGTACCTCAAAAATCTGGTATGTTAGGGCACTCGTATCTTGTGGTTCCACTGTACAGAATTTCCTGTTCTTTTTTATTGTAAAGCATTTAGTGTTTGGTTTGGAAAGTTCCCTCCTTAAGACTTTGTAATTCCTTGGTCCTAGCTGCCAAGAGCATCTTCTTTGATAGATATTTTAGATTGGTTGACTCAACAATTATTCTCAGGGCTTTCCTATATAAACAAAAGACAACTAGAAAAAAGCTGAAACCACTGCAGCCCGGCTGTCTTACTTCTGATTCTCTGGACATGATTTAGGTTCAAGCAATGAGAAGCATATAATGCAAAACATGAATTGAATGGTAGATCTAGGGCCATCCATTTTAATAATGCATTTTCTAACAAAGACTGTTGAATAGAATTTTCTGATATAAGGATATCTATGTGTTCCTCAAAATCCTTGCATAATGTTATGTTGTTGAGGTTAGGTTGACATATACAAAGATAGGCAAAAACTACACATTAAGTCATTCCAAGAATATCTGGCAAACTGAGCCCAGGAGAAAAACCATTGTAGGAGATATGGGGGCAGTACATGGTATTATATTTAGGAAGAGAGTGCCACCTATTGATGCTTGCTGCATTAGACCATATTAGTGTACTTTGCCTTCAGATGTTAATTAGTATAAAAAGATTAGCAAACTGGAGGAGGGTGGGGTTATAAGCCAATGAATTTTTATGCAATACCCTTCTTATTGCACTTCTCATATATTAGGTGTACCAGTTAATAATGTGGATTTTGTAATAAAAAAAAACACACGGTAATTTCAAGAGCAACATCAAAAGGGTTTTATTCAAAGCAATGTCCATTGCTAGCTACACAATCCCCTCAATCTTTCAGGTAATTTGTGGATACCATTCCTATAGAACTTTCCTTGTTTAAAGGCAAATCATTTAGAGACCCAATTTTCCACTTTTTCGTACATTTTGAAGTGCTACTCAGAAAGTACATGTGCCATTGATCAGAACAAATGGTAATCTGAAGAAGCAAAGTCTGATTACAGGGGTTGGGTTAATACTTCCCAGGCAAGACCTTTTAACGTGTCTTTAACAGGTTTTGAAGTGTGTGATGATGTGCTATTATGAAGCAAAATTACTTTGCCATGTCTTTTGATCTATTCTGGTAGTTTTACAATCAAAGCATGGCTCAAATTGATTATTTGTTGTCAGTAGCAATCAGTATGAATAGTTTCACCTGGTTATAGAAGCTCATAATACACACCTTCCTGATCCCACCAACTTAGAGCATAGTCTTCTTTCCAAAGCAATTTGGCCTTGTAGTTCAATGTTGATGGTTGACCTGGAGCAACCCATGATTTTGTACATTTGGGATTTTCAAAATAAATCCATTTTCATCACCATTCACAATTTGATGTATAAAACACTTTCTCACCTGCCATTGAAGCAACATTTTACTGATGACTTTTGGTTTTTCATTTGTCTTTCCTTCAGTTGATGTGGTACCCATTTTCCTTTTTTTAAAATTTTTCCATTGCTTGCAAATTATTGGAAATTGTTTGCTGAGCAACATGTAATCTTTCTGCAAGTTGTTTTTTAGTTTAACACACATCTTCATCCAATAATGCTTGTAATTGCTGGTCTTCATCCAGGTTGAACTGGATGTTCTTTGTCTTTCACATTGAAATCACCACTTTTAAAGTGTTTAAACCAGTGTTCACAGGTATCTTGAGATGGACCATGTTCACCAAAAGCTTCCTGAAGTATACAATAACTTTCAGCACCACTTTTCTTCAAAATAATGAATTTAAACTTCCCACAAAAGCTCTTTTTGTCACAAAATTCAACATATTTAAGTGTAAAATATCTATGTCGTTAACAATTTCAGAAAATTTGATATATGAGTTTTGAAGCTTGTTGTCAATACAATAAAATAGAATACATATAAAATCACATATATATCAACATATATATGTGTGGAACTCCATCTATTGAAAAAAAAATCTGCATTATTAACTGGCACACCTGGTACTGAAGCATCCATGTTATATAAAAACTGCTGTTTGAAATTTTAACCTTGCTATTGGCTTCTGTAAATGTTTGCTTGCTTAAATAATAAGGAAAATGAGACTATTCTCACTTTAGAGGAGCCATTAAACATTCCTTGGACAAAATTATTAGTGCTGGCACCAGGCCAGGATTTTGGATGAGATTTCAAGGCCTCAGCACATAGGGGCCCTTTAAGAACTTGCAAAGGGAGAGGAAACATCTCATATTTGGGAGACAAAGAAGGTAAAAACATATAAATAGAGAAAATTTCTGCATGTTGGGGCCCAGAATTTGAAAAACATTTTCCTCTGAAGCTGTGCGAAATAAATGTAACTCCAAACTCTCCGAGCATGGTTTGATTATTCTGGTTTTCTGTAACATTTTTGGTTCCCTGAGATTCTGGGAAAATCAATCCATACTTGGCTTTTTAGCCTCTGGTGAGTGGACTGGGTTTGGGGCCCGAAGGAGCTGGACAGGCCTCTGGGAGGTACCACTCTGCTGATTTACAGAATTGAACCGGGGTATTCCAGGTCCTCCTGGACCTCAGCCCAGGCCCTTCTGGACCTCAGCCTAGGCCAGCATATGGAGAAAGTGGACGAATACTTCCGGACCTGTTGATAGAATCTGTAAGATAGGAGCCCCATCAGTTTGGCCCACTCCAATGAGTGGAAGGGGGAGTTTGATCACTCCCCGGAAGCTGTAGTTTCCTCAGGTAAATTAATCAGAAATCAGGTGTCAGGTCGTCTGTTTAAACTGGGTAAATATCTGATAGAAGTAAAATATTTGGACTAGCTAGTATATAAATGTGGGACTCTAGAGGTGAGTGAATTCAGATTTGATTAAGGAATTATGAGTTCACTCTGCTGTTTGTTTATGTGTAAGACTAACCAATTTGCTACCGAGAAGGGGGACTGGATGCAGTCTTAATTCCTCTGGTAGGTTCTCACCAAGACGTTGGTTGAGAATTCTCTTCTAGGGCATGGGTACCTGGAGTGCCCCCAAGCCTGTTTGGGGATTTGGGCATTGTTTCATTTATTTGTTCAGCTCCAATCGGGGCTAGTCTAATGAGAGAGTGTGATATGGATGTTTGTCTGTCTTAGAATAATTATCTGCTCATTAACTGGTCTGTGTGAGGCCAAAGCTACTTTGTGCATTCTGGCTGGCTGTACACAGGAGAGTATTTGTTATCTCTTTCTATTGTTTAATTTGTTTAAGGATGGGGTGGACCTGCTGTGACAGAGTGCAAAAGTCTTTAGCAGGAATTTCTTTTTCTGAGTTTTTGCTCTCTGTCATAGAGGGAATCAGCCCATTTAGTTAATAAAAATTTCTCTCTAATTTTGTATAAGTAAAGGTTTCAGTTTGTTCTGATTTGTGAATTTGCTATATTAAATTGAAATTTTAAAGTCCTAGGGTTAACTTAAAGGCATAAACTTGTGACATTTCAAAGAACAAAAAACTTTTATTTATGGCTTTCTTATTTCGTTTGGTGGTCGGAGACTTCCAGGGACAGAGCTTACAGCTCTGCAGGGCAGAGAGATTTACAGGCCCTATCCCAGTTTGTGACATCATAGTCCAACGTGAGCCATCTAAGGCTGAACTAAGGCTGAAGTTATTATTAGCATATTTATTTTATTTTATTTATTTATTTAACACTATTTGTGTGTCTTGTGTGGTCTTTGTCTTCATGATTATATGTTTGTTTGATTTGCTGTTTTCAGTTATTAGGATCTTCATAGAGGACATAGTCTTTCCCTTTCTCTCGAATCCTGATTCTGATGCATCTGTAACTGGATTAAAGATCTTTTCTTTTAGGAGGCCATCCAGGCTTTCAGTTTACAACAAATCTCCCTACACACCCTTATCCCTATCTGCTATCTTTCCAGGCTGACTAAGAGTCATTTTTCTCCACAGGTTGGACCTCAGACTTTGAAAGGGAGCACTACTACAGTGGTAGTCTGTAGTTTTCTCTGAAACTCCCACTGTTTCTCTTTCTCCCCTCTATAGAAATTGTATTCCTCTGACTCACAATAGGAAAGGGAGACAAGCAACTAGACTGGGGAACAGGAATGGTCAGAGAAATCAAGAGTAGTAAAGAAGGAAGGTTTAAGATACTCCTAGGGCTTAAAATAAACAGAAAAAAATCTACGAGGGAAAACAACAGTTACAGAAATAAAGAGGTATCCTTAAATGTGAAAAGCCTAAATATACTGGATCTCAGACCATTTTGCCTTGTTTCAGGACAGAGTAAATTGTTAATGCAGAAAAGACGGGAGGGTGGATGTCGGCAGTTAATCATGAAGCAGGGAGAGATAGGTTTTTGTTGATTTTTACTCCTGCAGATTACTCTGCTGGCATAGGGGTCTGGTCCAGGTGTCTTATCAGAACTTCACTAGATTCAAGGTCACAAATTTTCTGCAAACATAATTAATCTAGCTGCCCTGGTGATTTAAAACTGGTGGCTAGGCAGACTCAGCCCCCGAGAGCCAAATGAAAGAAAGGGGGCTGGATGCCTGAACTGCCTGCAGTGACCCTGGAAGAAGCCACAGCAGTGAAAAAAAGCAGGGACAGCAGATATTTACCTGATACTAGAGCTGCCCTGCTGCTTGCCCAGTGAGTAATGAGCATTTTACAAGCAATATAAGACTTAGGCCTTTGGCTTACTGGCTACAACAGTTAAACCCGAGGCCAGTGATTGCTACTGGCCTTCTGGCAGCCCCCAAAATAGAGCAGCGAGCCCAGTAGCTGTAACAGCAGCAGATAGAGCTAGTGAAAGCTCCCTGTTTCAAATGTACGGAAGGGTTCAGTACCTGTTGCTGGTGGAAGAGAAGGGGCTGAGATCCCTTTCCAGTGCACTCTCTTAGGAGAAAACTGCTCGCTGCTTGCCACAAAGGGAACTGGTGGGAAGACGAGAGGCCTAATACCCAAGCCACTGCCACAGAAGCACTTTGCAATATGCAAAGCTGTTTCTGACTGCAACTCTGGCTGTTTTGGACTGGCAGCTTAGTCAAAGAGCAAAGGAAGGCACTCTCTCTGGACTGGGGAGCCTTCAGGACTTTGAGATTCTCCAGAAAGGAGTCTGACTGAAGGATGGCAGAGACCCTGTTGGGTTAGATGGATGTAGGACCACATGTTAAACTTATAAATTGCGGCTTTCTATGCAGATTTCCAAGCCCAGTTATGTAGGGGTTAAGCTGTCTGTTACAGCAAAACAACTTTCTCCCATGCCAGAATAAATTTTAAGAAATTAGATAGGCCGTGTTTGTAGCTAGAAAGAAGAACTGCCACCATGCACAGCCCTGACAGTGGCCTGCAGAAAACTGTATAATAGACTTAGATGATGCCTGCGTCTTCATAGACATGACTCCAGAAAGACAAAGACAATTTTGCTTTAGTTAGAAAGTCAAGAATATACCTTAGTCATCTCCCTAAGATATTTGTATAGTCCTACCATGTGTCATATATGGTAGCAGAAGATTTGGCTGTCTAAGTTTGCCACAGTGCCACTATTGTACTTCATTGTGTTAATAATATTGCATTAACCTTACAGGTTTGAATGCAGTTGCCAAAAGGGCAAATGCTCAAATGGGCAAGAAAAATACCCATTTGGTTTTGGTTTCTATTGAAAGACAGATGGCAGCCTGTATACTGTCTTGCAGGCTTGTGTTGTCATATCCATGTCAGGTGTGGCACAAACCTCAACTTTAAGAAACTGGGTAAGACATGTTTGGAACAGAGGAAAGTAGTGAGTACCAGCCCTTTGTTATATGAATTATAGACCCTGTGAGGTCCTGTGACATGTGAGACACTGTAATGCAATAAAGCTCCCTTAGTCCTTTCTCAGAGGTAACCCCTTCTAGAGAAATTTTAAGGACAAGTCAAGTAGGGGGAACCCTACTACTAGCACAGTTATAATTGTCTATTTGAATATAGACACATTTTGAATTGTTCCTTGTCAATTGAAGTTATATTACTCTGAAGAATCCATAGAAAGGACTGACAAGTAAAATTAGAAGATCTTAAAGCAGGTCAGTATATTTTTCTCCTTATATAATTTCTCTGAAATTTGGCAATGCTTAATAAATCATGCCAATACATTTCTTTGCATAAATTCAATAAGACCAGTTTCCAATAGTAGTTTTATTGACCAGAAACTTTGGTGTATCATATTTTAAAGAGCCATGTCTGAACTCTGAAGACTTGAAGCCAATAAGAGTGCCAAGGAAAAACCTGGTATCCTGCTTGGGAGCCCTGAAAATGGCTGGCACTGGAGCATCAGGCCCATGCCCTATCATTGCTGGTGGTTGGTCAGAGTAGAAGGGAAGCAATAAGCATGCTTCTATGTCTCTGAGAACCCCCAAGCACTCTGGGCTGCAATGAGTAGGAGGGCTACTGAGATGGACCTTAAAACCTAGGGTGGGGAGAAACCAAGATGGTGGCATAGGTGAACACCTAAACTGCTGCCTTGCACAACGATTTCAAAACTACAACTAAAAGACAGAATGGACATCATCCAGGAGCACAGTAAAGTTGACTGAGTGAAAATTCTACAATTAGAAGGAAAGAGAGGGGTTCACAGAAACTTAGAGGAGCTGCAAAAAACTGAGGTATGAGACACACACGTGGAGAGAGCGGGCGCTGGAGTGCCTGGCTGACTTCCTCTGGCGGGAGGGAGACAGAAACTCTCAACTGCATGGGACCCCTTATCCTATGGCATTGAACCCCAGTTCCGGGCAAGACTCATATGGAGGGAGTCTGGACTGTGAAAAGGGAAAAGTGCATGAAAATTTAGGGGAGCTGCAAAAGGGCAGAAGTCTAGGACACACACACTAATGTTCACAAAGAGGAGGGACTGCTGATTGCGCCACTGGCTTTCTCTAGTGGGCAGGAGACAGAGCCTCCCAACTAAGCCACTTATAACTTCACTAAACCCCAGTTTTGGGCGAGACCCTGGGGACCCAAAACTCATACGGGGCCTGGAGTGCAAGGAAACTGGAAAGGCAGACGTCTAGAGGCACACACATGTTGCACACAGAGACAGCTTCAAGGATTACCAAAAGACACTTTGAGACCCAGGGGCTGTGTAGGGCAGGGCTGACTGGAAGCCAAGGCCATCTGCTAAGCCCTAAAAGAAGAGAGACACTGCTAGTAGATAGGATAAGCTTTGGAGGAAGAAAGAGATAGGAATGGTTGAGGGACAGAAAGAAAACGAAGCAAGGTATGTGTAAAGAATGAGGTCTAAGAAAAGATAGATTTTGCATTGTAGGAATGGGTTTGGATCTTATTCTAAGTGACATGAGAAAATGAATATTTTTAAGTTGAAGATGGGTTGGGTAAAGTGCTTGTGAAGAGAAATGACTGAGCTGGCTAGAGGGAGCTATAGGGGGAAAAAAGAGAAACAAATATAATAATCTGAACAATAATAATAATTAAAAAAAAACTAGTGTGGATCCAGGTGGAGTCGCTGCAAGTGTGGGATTCATCTAACTTAGCAGATACTGCAGGCAAGGTTGGAAGGCAGCTGGATAACTTGGCTTCCTAGCCCTATGGGGCACACTAAGATTCAATCATGAAATTCTGGCAAAGGTAGTTGTGTTTATTCTTATTATGTTTATGCAAATAATCAGGCCAAATTAAATACAATAGGTAAATTTGTCTTGATTTAGCTCTTTTAATAAACATAAAGGTAATTTTAAGAAGAAAAATTCTATTTCAATAGAGGTTATTAAAACTGAAATGTTTTCTTTCCCTTCCACTAGACCATTTGTTACAGTTTGTCTCTGCCAGGTCACAAGCTCACCTCCTTCTGTGTCCAGGTATCATCGTCCCTCTGACAGACAGCAAGGATCTCTTGGCTCTGAGAAAAACTCCATCCCTTCTCAGCATGAAGCAGCTACAGAAGAATTTCAACATCCATTTTCCCTTAAAGAATTCAGAGCCAGGATCCTTGAGATAATATATTAGGCAGTTGGACAAACATAAGAAGAGCAAGGACAATGGGCCAACTAGTGCAACCAGATGTAACTAAGTCTTTCCGTTTCTATGTATGTGAGACAAGGGGCATAGCCAAAGAGGTATTCACCCAAAGTCTCAGCCCTTAGAGAAGGCCAGTAGCCTATTTGTTAAAAAAAATAACTTGAACCCTTTGCATTTGGATGACATACTTGCCTCCAGGTGGTAGCAGCCACAGCTATACTTATCAGAAAAGCAAATAAGATAACCCTAGGGCAGTAATCCTAACTGCCCCACATGAGGTCGAGGCTTTACTCCAGAACACACTAGAGCACTGGATGTCAAACACTTGAGTCACCAGTTTCAGGCTCTCTGGCAGACAAAAGAAAAATCAGTAACAATTTATACTGATAGCAGGTACACATTCACAATAGCTCACGTACATAGTGCTATTTACAAGGTAAGGGGTTTTCACAGAAGCAAGAGGGAACCAGGCCACAGCTAAAGCTGCCAGGGAGGCTGTCCAGTGGGGCCTCTATAGATTCTAGTGACTCTTCCAGACCCTGATCTACCCAATCTAGAAAAGCTGAAATCCATAACCAGTCTTTATTCAAGTTCTTACAGAATTTACAGCCTACCCAGGAAGCAATCCAGAAGCACATCTGAGATGATCTGCCTGTACCAACTTCTGATCCTATTCATCCCTTCCACCTTGGTGACTCTGTTTAGGTACAGAAATTTTCCACCTAAGAACTGACTTCTACCTGGAAAGGACCACCTCCATGACAATCAAGGTCAACAGAATCCCAACATGGCTTCATCACACCCAGCTTAAGAGAGCTCAGGAAAAATAGAGAGTCTAAGACTTTTTGGACTCTCTAAACATTATTCCTGGCCCTCATTCTGGGCCCTTATCACATAAGCAGGCCCACTATTATAGTTGTCAGGGGTAATATAACTCCCTTCTTGACAATAACTAAGAGTCAATGATTTGACTCATGTACATAAAACCAGTGGGGAATGAAGCATCCATCTTATATAAAAACTGCTGTTTGAAATTTTAACCTTGCTATTGGCTTCTGTAAATGTTTGCTTGCTTAAATAATAAGGAAAATGAGACTATTTTCACTTCAGAGAGGCCATTAAACCTTCCCTGGACAAAATTATCAGTGCTGGCACCAGGCCAGGCCTTTGGCTGAGATTTTAAGGCCTCAGCACATAGGGGCCCTTTAGAACTTGCAAAGAGGCAGGAAACATCTTATATTTGGGAGACAAAGGATGTAAAAACATATAAATAGAGAAAATTTCTGCATGTTGGGGCCCAGAATTTGAGAAACATTTTTATCTGGACCCATGCAAAATAAATGTAACTCCAAACTCTCCAAGCATGTTTTGATTATTCCGGTTTTCTGTAAGAGTACAAGCTAATCAGGTAATGAAAACACACATGATAGCAGAAGATACTGTAGTGGTGCTTCCCAGTTTGACACACAGTCACCTGATCATGGCTAGAGTAGCAAATGGAGACCTAATTCTTTGTGGTTGTTTTAGGCCCACTTCTACCAGCTCAGGCTATTCTGTCTCATCAGCCATTCGGAAAATTCTCTAAGCCACTTAATACCATGACATAAGTTCCTTTCTGTTTAATTAGCTAGAATGTATTTTTTTAACATATTGAATATATAACAATTCAGTAAATATTACCTGGAGATACTGAAAGTCAGAACCTCTCAAGAAAAGAGAAGGTTGAGCTTGCTAAACTGATCTGGTAGGGTCTATCAGTAAAAATAATAAATATCCTTCTAGATTTTAGAACTTAAGATCAAAGAAGGATGCAGTGTTAGTCATGGTACATAATTGTGAACAATCTACTAATATTATTGCCTAAAATTACCTAGAATAGAGTGCTGGATAAGTTATATAAAGGCTATGTGTTGGGATTGACATTTTTAGCTTCCTTCCATACAGGACTTGTAGAAGAAATAAAGATAAGCTAAGAGCTTTACAATTATTGATCATTGAATAATCAGAAGATGAAAGATCCCTTTGTGCTTTCTACTTTTTGAAGGCATTATTTTAACATATAAAAATGAGAAAAGGAATCTGATCTGATAGTTTGCTGAAAGTAAGTTGAATTCACAGCTGCCCTAAATATCTTATTTTAATTTAGGAATATTGGAAAAGAATGGGATTCTAAAAATTAAAAGGGGGTTATTTGGTAGAGTCAAATACCTCTTAGTACTTGAAGTTTGAACTCCACTGAGCCTTTCTTACAATCTCTACTTTACTGATAAAGTTGCCCCTGCCTTGTCTGAAGTTGCTGCCATTTGATTGATTCCGTGACAAAAAAGGGATATTATACATTATGTTCTTTATTGTAAGTCTTTTTATTTTTTTAATAATCTATATTTTTGCACCTTCATAATTTGTTCATTTATTACTGAATAATTTTTATTATTATATTATCAACATATGTGGAACTCCATAGGTGAATGGATTTGCTTTGAGTATTCCTTTGACATTAATATACAACAACTTGCTTATCCACTTTTCTGTTGGTAGATATTTGTACTATTTTTAATTTGAAGAAATGTGAATAAAGCCACTATTAATATATTTTCTGAAGTCTTTTTTTGACATATGCTTTCATTTTCTTTTCATAAATAACTAGGAGTGATATATCTTGGTCAAATGATAGATGTCTAGCTGCCAAAGAATTTTATGAAGTGGTTTTAAATTGCATGGCTTATAGTAATTTAAACGTCTGGTTGCTCCAAATCCTTGCCAACAGTTGTTGTTAGTCTTTTTAATTTTAGCCATTCTACTGGATCCATACTAGAATCTCATTATAGTTTAAACTGATTTCCCTGATTACTAATAATGTTGATTATATTTCATATTCTTAAAAGCCTTTTTAATATATTCTGTTTTTCCTTGTCCATTTGAAACTTAGGCTATTTTTTAAAATTGGATTTTCTTCTTTTATAAGTGAATTACAGGAATTCTCTATATACTGTGGAATTGTTACTTAATTATTAGTGATATTTGTGGTCTGTCAAAGAAAACTATGACCCCTCCACTCAAGGTTACAAAGATTTTCCACAATATTTATAGAAGCTTTATATTTAAGGTATTTTGTGATGGTTTAGTGTTACAATTTCTACTTTTGCCTTTCTTTTGTTAATTTTTCCTTGCATGTACTAATACTCTTCCATTCTGCTACTATGAAGCTTTTTTAATCCACAATTCTTCTCTTTCAAAGTCTGTTTGCTACATAATACTGGATCTTGGTTTAAGGAATCCATTCTGAGAATTTCTATTTTGGTATTACTGTAACCCATAAACATTTATTTTAATAAATTGATAGAAACAAGTTTCTTCTTTAAGTAGGCAGAATTTAAATCTACTTTTTTGTGCTTCACTTGGTATCTAATTTGCTATGGTCATTTAAAACTTTTTTTCTATCATTTCCTTAAATCATATTTTTTCCCCCTTTCTCAATATGCTTGGCAGGCGTTGCCTTCCTGATTGGTCTTAACATATCCCTGCTTCCAAAACATAATTTTAGTATTATTTTGAGTTTATGCCTTCTTTTGAGTTGTATGTTTATAATCATACTATGATTCAAATCTTGATATAGGTGAATGAATTTGCTTGAATATTCCTTCTGACTCTAAACATGCTCCCCTCTGAAAGACCACAAAGAAAACATAGTAATAATAGAGTATACTTCAAAAGTGTATTTTAACATAGATCTCCTCCTTGCACGGTTATATGATTTCTGGAGACCGTCAAACAGTTGTGTTGTTCAGTAAAGACATGAACCCTCAGTTTCTCAAGTAGTTCCACTATATTTTATGTATAAGAAACCCTTCCCACCTCTTATCACTCTATCCTTACTCAGCATCTCATAACAAAGCATTATCAAGTTCATAATGTCAAAGATGCCAGTGTTGAGAAACTCTGGTTTCAAGTGATGTTTATAAATGGAGATAGTTCTATTTTAAAACTAACAACGCATTCTAAACTATAATAGGTTACAAAATTATCATTTAATTATATATATTTTAAGGAACCATCATAATTAAATTCAATATTTTTAGACTGAAATAATGTTCTTCCACAAGAAAAATTGAAAGCATTTGTAATAGTAAATTTGAAACAAAAAACTCTATTTTCCATTTACATGGAGACCAATAAGGATGGAAGAATGTTATGACATTGTAAGCTTACAAATAGTACATACAGATTATATGATGAAACCTAATATTTCCAAATATTATCAAACTAGAGCCCTGATGCATGAATTCATACACAGGTGTGCTCCCTCAGCCTGGCCAGTGATTGGGACCACTCAGATCCAAAGGGGGCTGGTGGACCAAGAAGGGCCTGCAGGAGGGCTCTGGGGCATGTTTGACTGTCTTGCCCAGTCCTGATCAGCTGGACCCCAGCAACAAGCTAACCTATGGGTTGAAGCATCTGCCCCCTGATGTTCAGTGCATGTCACAGCAACTAGTTGAGCAGTTGACCAAACAGTTGACCAATTGGTTGAACACTTAGCTTATTATGCTTTTATTATATAGGATAATAATTTAGGACAAAATAACATGTTAATTTATTTCCTTTTAATTATTTTAAGTGTTAATTAATGTTTTCTTACAGGACAAATTAGTGTCAATAATTTTGTCTAAGAGATAACTGTAATTTCTTTCTTTTAATGATTAGGCATTTTTAAAAGAAGAAACAAAGAAAATTAATATTGTATGTAGTGTTGAACTATCTATTAATATCTAGATATATGTTTTTATGTTAGAATATTTATACATAATATAATATAGCATATATAATTAGAAAATTTTTTACTCACATATTGAACCTTTTCTAAAACCTCATGGCTTCAAGGATGATGAAGGTGACATAAAGAAATCAACTTACTCCTTTTGATTACTCACTTCACTTTTGTTTGATTACTCACTTCACCTTTATTGTTGAAAGTATTACAAATGTCTCCCCTTCTTCCCATTGACCCCTTCAACCTCAACCAAATCCCTAGGCCATCATCCCACTATTGTCTATGTCCATGGGCTATACATATCTATTTTTACATGTAAAAGCCAAACAACCAAACAACTGAATGATCAAACGTCTGGTCAACTGGTCACTATGACACACACTGACAGCAGGGCACAGATGCTCAATGAAGGAGCTGCCCCTGGTGGTCAGTGTGCTCCCACAGCCAACCTCCCACAGGCAGCCAAACTCCTATGGCCTCTCCCTCTGGCCAACCTCCTGAGGCCCTGGTCCCTGGCCAGGCCAAGAAACCCCTACCTATGCATGAATTCATGCACTGAGCCTCGAGTCCTAATATATAAAAACCCTGGGTTGTAATGACCAGTAACAACCATAGGCTGACCAACTGGATGTCAGTGCTGGCCTCATCCCCAAGTAAGGGGTAAGAGGCAGGCAGGCAGAGGGGTTAGAGGTGATCCAGTAGGCAGACCAGAAGTTAGAAGTAATCAGGCAGGCAGACCAGTGGTTAGGGATGATCAGGTAGGCAGACCAATATTTAGAAGTGATCAGGTAGGCAGGCAAGCAGTTAGAGGAGATTAGGTAGGCAGACGTCCCTTTGTAGGGCTGGCCCCACCTCCAAGCAAGCAGTTAGGGGCAATCAGACAGGCAGGCAGTGTGGTTAGGGGTGTTCAGGTAAGTAGACCAGCGGTTAGTAGTGATCAGGTAAGCAGGCAAGTGGTTAAGGGAGATCAAGTAGATAGGACAGCAGTTAGAGGTACTTAAGTAGGCAGGCAAGTGGTTAGGAGTGATCGGGTAGGCAGGCCAGTGGTTAAGTGTTATCAAGTATGTAGGGAAGTGATTAAGGGCAATTAAGTAGACAGACAGCCCCTCACAGGATTGATTCCAACTCCTAGCAAAGAAAGAAGGAGGCCCAGGCCAGCCAAGCCATTTCACCCCAGCCTATCACCTGCAGAGGAAAGCCACCTGTGGCAGGGAAAGGAGAGCAGCACTGTACAGATGACAAGCAGTGACAGCAGTGAGGGTGGGGCCAGGTGCCTACAGCCTAGGGAAGAAAAGACCTGATAGGCCCTGATCTCAGGCCAGGCCTAGAGGCTCTACCTGAGGAGTCCTGAATTGTGAGATGGTGCAGGCTAGGCTGAGGGACCACCCTAAGTGCACGGATTTTTGTGCACCAGGCCTTTGGTATATATATAAAATCCAAGTATGCAAATAGACTAAATGGCAGAATAACCAAACAACCATTCAAACAATTGATCATTATGACATGCGCTGACCACCAGGGGGCACTCACAAAACTTAGCAGACATCAGCAGCACGTAGCAGAGCATGGAACATGTCTGGTGTTGGCTATGGTGGGATGGTGGAGCAGGTGAGCAGAGGCACCAGACCAAAGTAGGACCCCAGTTGCTGTTAGCGGGGCAAACCTAGGTGGTTACTGAAAATTCTTTGCTCTTGTACACCATGATTACACATGCAATGGCCCCAATTGCACCTACTGCAAGTGCCAGCCCTGCTCGCACTCACAGCCAAGCGGCAGCTGTTGGCCTCAATCACTTCTGAGGGCTTCTCCACCTCCCCATGCTTCCTAGATGTGGTCAGGGCAGCAACTGCTGCTTATACCACTGATGGTGCTGGCCCTGCTCAAACCCACTGCTAGCGCCAGCCCCAATTACTCCACACCAACAGCGTGTGGGAGTGGTGGAAGAAGGAGCAGGTCTGCCAGCAGAGAGGGGACTGAGGGCCTTGTTAGGAGGATCTAGGCAAGGTCGCAGAGCATGGAACAAACCTGCCCCTGTGCCCACCGCTGCCTCAGGGTCTACATTTCCTTTCAAGGCCCACAAATTCGTGCCCTGGGCCTCTTGTATGCATATAAATTGCTAGGTTAATCTCCTCCCTCCCAACTTCTGCCTTCCCTCTGAGATTCATCTGTCTGTTCCATGCTTCTATGTCTCTGGATCTATTTTGTTCATCAGATTATTTTGTTAATTAAATTCCATGTATGAGTGAGGTCATGTGATACTTGTTTTCTTTCTGACTGTCTTATTTCACTTAGCATACTATAATGCAGATTCCTCCATGCTGTTTCAAAGGGTAAGAGATCCTTCTTTTTTATAGCTGCATAGCACTAGTATTCCATGGATTACTGGTAAATATACTACAGCTTTTTCTTAACATCTACTGATGGGCACTTGGGCTGTTTCCAGATCTTAGCTATTGTAAATTGTGTTGCTATAGGCATAAGGGTGCGTATATTCTTTCTGATTGGTGATTCAGGTTTCTTGGGATATATTCCTAGAAGTGGGATCCCTGGGTCAAATGGCAGTTTTGTTTTTAATTTTTGAGGAAAATCCATACTGTTTTCTGCACTGGCTGCACTGTTTGTTTCTTAAAGAGAGAAACCTGTATTGTTTAGGTCTTCCTCTTACATAATGTATATAGCCTTAGTATTTTTAGATTAATTTTAGAGCATTTCTATTTAAATAAGGCTATTTATATATTTACATTCATTGCTATAACTGATGTTGGTCTTCTGTCATTTTGTTGTATGTACTAGACTTTTAAATTTTCTTGCATTTCCTCTGTTTAACTATAAGCATTACCTTGCTTTTAAAAAATTTTTTTGTTAATATATTACATGTATACATATCTTCCCATTGCACCCCCTCACCCACTCCCATGCATACCCTAATTCCCCAGTGTCTTGTGTTCATTGATTATGCTTATATGCATACATACTAGTCCTTTGGTTGATCTCTTATCTCCCCCAGTTCTCCCTAAACTTCCTGCTGTAATCTGACAGTCTGATGCCTTACTGCTTCTGTATCTATCTTTTTATTCATCAGTTTATAACATTCTTTATTATTTATAAATGAATGAGATCATGTGGTATTTTTCTTTCATTGACTGGCTTATTTCACTTAGCATAATGCTCTCCAGTTCCATCCAGGTTGCTGCAAATGGTAAGAATTCCTTCTTTTTATGGCAGCATAGAATTCCATTGTGTAGATGTACCATGGTGGTTTGATCCAAAAATCTGCTGATAGGCACGTAGGTTGTTTCCAAATTGTAGCTATTGTAAATTGTGCTGCTGTGAACATTAGCATAAATCCTTTCTGATTGGTGTTTCTAGTTTCTTAGTATATATTCCTAAGAGTGGGATTACAGGGTCAAATAGGAGTTCCATTTTTAGTTTTTTGAGGAAACTCTATTCTGTTCTCCACACTGGCTGCACCAGTCTGCATTCCCACCAGCAGTGCACGAGGGTTCCTTTTTCTCCACATCCTCGCCAGCATTTGTCCTTTGTTGATTTGTTGATGACTGCCATTCTGACAGGTATGAGATGGTATCGCATTGTCGTTTTGATTTGCATCTCTCAGATAATTAGTGACTTTGAGCATGTTTTTATGTGTCTCTTGGCCTTTCTTCTTTCTTCTTTTGAAAAGGTTCTAATTAGGTCCATCACCCACTTTTTTATATGATCATTTATCTTCCTTTTATTAAGTTGTATAAGTTGGCTGTAGATATTGGAGACTAAACCTTTATTAGTGATAACATTTGGAAATATGTTCTCCTATACAATGGGCTTTCTTGCTCTGTTGATGGTTTCTTTTGTTGTGCAAAAGCTTTTTATTTTGATGTAGTCCCATTTGTTTATTTTTTCTTTAGCTTCCATTTTCCTTGGAGCAGTATCAGGAAAGAAGTTCTTTTGGCATATTCTGAGATTGTGCTACCTGTGTATTTCTCTAGTATTTTTATGGTTTCCTGTCTATGTTTAAGTCATGTATCCATTTGGAGTTTATTTTTTTGTATGGTGTAAGTTGGTGGTATAATTTCATTTTTTTGCATGTACCTGTCCAATTTTCCCAACAGCACTTATTGAAGAGACTGTCTTGATTCCATGGTATGTTCATGCCTCCTTTGTCAAATATTCATTGAGCACAGTGGTTTGGGTCGATATCTCGATTCTCTATTCTGTTCTATTGGTCTGGGTCTGTTCTTCTGCCAGTACCAGGCTGTTTTGAGAACAGTTGCTTTGTAAAACAGCTTGAAATCTGGTATTGAGATCCCACATACTTTATTTTCTTTCTCAGGATTGCTGTGGCTATTTGGGGTCTTTTTTTGTTCCAGATGAATCTTTTCAGATTTCTTTCTGGGCCAGTGAAATATGTCATTGCTATTTTAATGGGTAGTGTATGGAATACATAGATTGTTTTGGGTAGTATGGACATTTTAATGATATTGATTATCCCAATCCATGAGTACATTATGCTCTTCTATATGTTTACGTTTTCCTCTATCTATTTTTTCAGTGTCTTGCAGTTTTCTGTGTATAGGTCTTTTACCTCCTTACTTAGGTTTATTCCTAGGCATCTTAATTTTTTTTTGTTGTGATAGTAAATGGGATTACTTTTTTAGTCACTCTTTCTGTAATTTCACTATTAGTGTATAGAAATGCCACAGATTTCTTAGCATTAATTTTGTATCCTGCTACATTGCCGAATTCATTTAATAAGTCTATTAGTTTTTGAATGGAGTCCTTTGGGTTTTTATGTACAGTATCATCTGCAAATAAGGACAGCTTTACTTCTTATTTTCCAATTTGGATGCCTTTTATTTCTTCTTCTCGTCTAATTGCAATGGCTAATACTTTCAGTACTATGTGGAACAGGAGTGGTGAGAGTGGGCATCCCTGTCTTGTTCCTTTTCTTAGGGGAAATTGTTTTAGTTTTTGCCCATTGAGTATGATGTTATCTGTGGGTTTATCAAATATGGCTTTTATGATCCTTCTATTCACACCTTGCTGAGAGTTTTTATCAAGGGTGTTGTATTTTCATCAAATGCTTTTTCTGCATCAATTGATATGACCATATGATTTTTATATCTCAATTTGTTTATGTGATGTATCATGTTTATTGATTTGCATATATTGTACCATCCTTGCATTCCTGTCATAAATCCCACTTGGACATGGTATATGATCTTTCTGATGTACTGCTGGATCAATTTACTACAATTTTGTTGAGGATTTTGTTATCTATGTTCATGAGAGATATTGGCCTGTAATTCTCTTTCATTGTGTTGTCTTTATCTGGTTTTGTTATTAGGGTGATGCTGGCTTCATAGAAGGTGTTTGGAAGTGTTCCTTCTTCTTGAATATTTATGAATAGTCTGAGGAGGATAGGTTTTAAATCTTCCTTGAATGTTTGGTAAAACTCCCCTGTGTAGCCATCTGGTCCCAGTCTTTTGTTTACTGGAAGGTTTTTGATGACTGCTTCAGTATCTCCCATAGTTATTGGACTATTGAGATGTTTAGATTCTTCCTGATTGAGTTTTGGAAGGTTATATTTTTCTAGGAATATGTCCATTTCCTGCAGGTTATCCAGTTTGTTGGAATAGAATTGTTCATAGTATTTTTAAATAATCCTTTGTAATTTGGAGGGGTCTGTTGTTATTTCTCCTCTTTCATTTCTGATTTTGTTTATTTGGGTCTTCTCTCTTTGCTTCTTGGTGAGCCTGGCTAGAGGTCCATCAATCTTGTTTATCCTTTCAAAGAACCAGCTCTTGGTTTTGTTGATCTTTTGTATTATTTATTTGGTCTCTATGTCACTTATCTCCACTCTGATCTTTACTATTTCCGTCCTTCTACTTACATTGTGCTTTTCTTGTTGCTCTCTTTCTGGCTCTTTTAGTTGTAGGGTTAGGTAAGTTATTACCATTATTTCCTGTTTTTTGCAGTAGGCTTTTAGAGCTATGAACTTCCCTCTCAAGACTGCTTTCATTGTGTCCCATAGATTTTGTATTGTTGTGTTGTCATTGTCATTTGTTTCCATGATGTTTTTTATTTCTTCCTTGATCTCTCTGGTTACCCAGTAATTGTTTAATAGCATGCTGTTTAGTCTCCATATATTTGATTTCTTTGTATTGTTTTTATTGTAGTTGATTTCCAGTTTTTTGCCACTGAGATCTGAAAAATGCTTGATATGATTTCTATCTTCTTGAATTTGAAGAGACTTTTCTTATAACACAACATATGATCTATCTTTGAAAATGACCCATCTGTGCTAGGGAAGAATGTATATTCTGTGGCTTTGGGAGAAAATGTTCTGAAGATGTCAATTAATTCCATCTAGTCTAGTGAGTCATTTAGGATTGATGTTTCTTTGCTCATTTTTTGTTTAGAGGATTTGTCCAGTGGTGACAATGCGGTATTCAAATCTCCTACTATGATTGTATTGCTGTCAATCTCTCCCTTAATATCCTCCAGGAGTTTTTTTTATGTATTTAGGTGCTCCTTTATTGGGTGCATATATGTTTACCAGAGTTATTTCTTTTTATTGGATTGTTCCCTTTAGTATTATGAAGTGGCCTTTTTTATCTTTTGTTATGTCCCTCAATTTGAGATCTAATTTCTCTTATATAGGTATTGTAACCCCAGCTTTTTTTTTCATTTCCATTTGCCTGAAATATCATCTTCCATCTCTTCACCCTCAGTCTGTGTGCATCTCTTTTTCTGAGGTGGGTTTCTTTTAGACAGCAGATATATGGATCATGTTTTCTTATCCAATTGGTTACCCTATGTATTTTGATTGGAGCATTTATTCCATTTACATTTAAAGTTATTATTGATAGGTACTTATTTGTCACCATTTTTATTCTTTATCCCTGTGTTCCTTCTTCACTTCCTATTTATTTTTTTTACAGCAGACCCTTTAATATTTCTTGTATTGCTGGTGTGGTGGTAGTAAATTCTCTGAGTCCTTTTTTGTCTGTGACGCTCCTTATTTTATCTTCTATTTTGATTGAAAGCCTTGCTGGGTACAGTATTCTTGGGTTTAGACCCTTCCTTTGCATGACTTTGTATTTTTCATTCCATTCCCTTCAGGCCTGATGAGTTTCTGTTGAGAAATCAGTTGCTAGTCTGATTGGGGTTCCTTTGTAGGTAACTTTCTGTCTCTCTTTGGCTGCTTTTAAGATTCTTACTTTGTCGTTGGTGTTTGCCAATTTAATTACTATGTGCCTTGGTGTTGGTTTTTTTGTGTTCATTTCTGAAAAGTCTGGATAAAGTTTCAACAATTTTGTTTATCTTTTAAAAGAACCAGATTTTGGTTTCATTTATTTATTTATTTTTTTTGTTTATCTCTATGTCTTTTATTTTCACTCTGATTTTTATTATGTCCTTCCTTCTACTTACTCTGGCCTTTTACTGTTGTTGTCTTTCTAATTCTTTTAGTTGTAAGGTTACATTGTTTAGTTAAAGTTTTTCTTGTTTCTTGAGATAGACCTATAATGCTATGAACTTCCTTCTCAGGACTGCTTTTGCTGTGTGCCATATACTTTGGGATTTTTTTGTGTAGCCAAAACAATCTTGAGGGGGGAAAACAACTGGAGTACATCACACTTTCTGATTTTAAACTATATTTCAAAGCTATATTAATCAAAACAATATGGTATTAAAATAAAAATGACATATAACCAATAGAACAGAATAGAGAACCCAGAAATCAAGCCACATAAATATGCTTAATTAATTTACAACATTAAGCAGTTAGTCACCTCTAACTGCCCTTCCCTGCAGGCTTGATCACTTCCAACTGCCCTCCCTTGCTGACCTGGTCCCTCACAACAGCCCTCCCCTGCTGGCCATCTTGTGTCCACATGGGGGCAGGATCTTTTGACCACATGGGGGCAGTCATCTTGTGTGTTGGTGTGATGATCAATCTGCATATTACTCTTTTATTAGATAGGATAGAGGCCTGGAGTACAGGTGGGGGCCACCTGGTTTGCCCTGAAAGGTGTCCCAAATCAGGGTGGAGGTTACCTTGTGGTGTGGGGTGGCCTGGGCGATGGGCCTGTGGTGGTTTTCAGGCTGGCCAACCCCCACTCCCCCCAGTGACCCAAGCGGAGGCCCTGGTATCTGGGATTTATTTATCTTCTACACTTGAAACTTTGTAGCCTGGGGCCGAATCAACCTTTCTGCTGGCCAGGGTGTGCAGAAAGCTTGGCTTCCTCCATTACCTGGGGCAAACCAAGCCTCCCTCCTTCTCTCATTGTGGCTGTAGCCATCTTGGTTGTGATAACTTGCATATCCACTCCTGATGGACTGATGGGTGTGGCTTGTGGGTATAGTGGAGATACAGTCAATTTGCATATACTTTTTTATTAGGAGATATATATATATAAAAGTATATGCAAATTGACTGTGTATATATATATATATATATATATATATATATATATAAATAAATAATAGATTCTTCAATAAGTGGTGTTGGAAAAAATTGTTAGACTCATGTAAAAGAGTGAAACTAGACCCCTATCTTACCATACACAAAAATCAATTCAAAATAAATGAAAGACTTCAACATAAAGCCTAAAACCATAAAGTCCTAGAAGAAAACATAGGAGTAAGCTCCTTGACATCTGATTTGTGCAATGAATTTTTTGAATTTTACATCAAATCAACAAAAGGTAAAAAACAAAACAAAAAACAAAGGAACACCTAGAGCTATATCTAACAAAAGTTCTGTACAGAAAAGAAAAGCATAAAAAATGAAAAAGCAATTTACAAAATTAGATTAAAATCATATCTGATAAGAGGTTCATATAAAATATACAAGGAACCTATACAACTCAATAGCTTAAAAAACCACAATCTGATTAAAAATGAGCAGTTGGCTTAGCATGTATGGCTCAGTGGTTGAATGTCAAACTATGAACCAAGAGATCATGGTTCAATTACTGGTCAAGACATATGCCTGAGTTGTGGGCTTGATCCCCAGTGGGAAGTATGTAGAAGGCAGCTGATCAGTGATTCTCTCTCATCATTAATGTTTCTATCACTCTCTCCCCTGCTTTTTTTCTCTGAAATTAATAAACATATTTTTAAAAATGAGTAAAAGCATTGAAAAGACATTTTTCAAAGAAGACATACAAATAACCAACATGTATATGAAAAGATGCTCAACATCACTAATCAACAGGGTATGCAAAAACAACAACAAAACAAACAAACAAACAAACAAAAATAACCTGCCTCACAGCAGTTAGAATGGCTGTCCTAAAGTAGACAAGATATAACAAATATTGGTGAGGATGTGGAGAAAAGGGAACCAGTGTGCTCTGTAGGTAGAAATATCAATTTTTATAGCTACTATGGAAAATGACATATAAGTTCCTCAAAAAATTTAAAATAAAACTACTATCTTCATCCATTTTACTTTTGGAAATATATATCCAAAGAAGTATGTACAGAATATTGATGAGTTATCTGCACTCCCATGTTCATTGCACCTTATTTAAAATAGCAAAGATATAGAAACAACTTAAATGTCCATCAATAGATGTTAGATAAAGATGTAGTATATATACAAGGGATTAATATTCAGCTGTGAGAAAGAAGGAAATTATGCTCTTTGTGACAACATGGATATATTTTTAAGGGCATTATGCTAAGTCAGTGGTCAGCAAACTCATTAGTCAACAGAGCCAAATATCAACAGTACAATGATTAAAATTTCTTTTGTGAGCCAAATTTTTTAAACAAAAGTTTCTTCTAATGCTACTTCTTCAAAATAGACTCCCAGGCTGTGGTATTTTCTGGAAGAGCCACACTCAGGGGGCCAAAGATCCACATGTGGCTCGAGAGCCACAGTTTGCTGACCACTGTGCTAAGTGAAATATATCAGACACAGGAATGTGTCTGGTAAATGTAGATCACCTATGGAATCTTAAACAGACAGACAGACAAACAAACAAACCTTAGTAACAGAGAACAGATAAGTGATCTTCCAGGGACTGGAGAGGGTAAAAAATAAAAAAAATGTTGGCAAAAAGGGACACATTTTACCTATAAAATGAATAAGTTCTGAGGATCTAATGTAAAACGTGACTGCTATAGTTTGTAATACTGTATTTTGAAATTTGCTAAGAGAATAGATTTAAAGGTTCTCACCAAAAAAAAAGGTTAAATAGATAAATATGAAATGAGTAGGCCTGGTGCACAGATTCATGCACCAGTGGGGTCCCTCAGCTTCAGCTGTGTGATCAGGCCAAAACAGGCTCTCCAACATCCCCCAAGGATCCTAGATTATGAGAGGGTACAGGTCAAGCTGAAGGACCCCACTGGTGCATAATCGGGACTGGACGGGACCGCGTTGGGGCTCCTGGGTGTGTCTGGCCATCTCGTCCAGTCCCAGCTGGGCTCCTGCAGCAAGCTAACCTACTGGTTGGAGTGTCTGCTCCCTGGTGGTCAGCGTGCATCATAGCAACAGGCCAAATGGTTGAAAGAAGGGTCAGACACTTAGCATATTAGACTTTTATTATGTAGGTTATGTTAATTAACTACATGGCTGGAATCTTTTCACAATATATGTGTATATCTAATAACCAGGATGTACACTTTATACTTCTCCATGTTTATTCATTTATTTTTATTATTAAAAAAATTATCTTTATTGTTGAAAGTATTACATATGTCCCCTTGCCTTTCCCCCTCCCCCCATTGACTCCCTTAATCCCACTGCTCCCTTCTCTGCCAACCAGGCTTTTACTGCACTATTTTATGTATCCATTGGCTATGCATATATGCATATAAGTTCTTTGGTTAATCTTTTCTCAGTCTCTCCTCTCCCATTATTTCTGAGATTTATCAGACTGTTCTATGTTTTCGTGTCTCTAGATATCTTTTTTCATCAGATATCTTGTTAATTAGATTCTACATATAAATGGGGTCATGTGATACTTGTCTTTCTCTGACTGACTTATTTCACTTAACATAATACTCTCCAGGTCCCACCATGCTGTCTCAGAAGTTAGTGATTTTTTTTTAAAGCTGCGTGGTATCTCATTGTATAAATATACCACAACATTTTAAATATATTACAGTTTTATTTGTTTGATATACCACAATAAGGCTGAAAAAATTATTAGACAGATAAGTAATGATAAGTAATGGAAGTGGTATTTATAGAGATAGACATAAATATTATAGAGGTAAAATACTGAAAAAAGGGATGTTCATTTTGACCAATACAAGGCATTTTATATATTGAGTGAGACATTTAAGTATGCTAAACAAAAAAAAAAAAAACAATGAAGTTATAAGAACTTTGTAAGTGGTACAAAAAGAAAATATGGACAATCATGTGACTCAAGAGCATTCACATTGCATATTTTCAAAATAGGTTCACGTTAGCCTTCTAAATTCTCTGATAGTAACTGGTAGTCTGACATTAATTATGATAACAGTGGAATTAATTTCAAAACAGCTGAGGAAGTTTAAGAGCATTGAATCCTATTTAAAAAGTTTAAGTTAATAGCTGTAGATAAATTAGCTTTATAAGGACATTTTATACAATGTTAATCTTTTTCCAACTCAATGCTGGATGCTTTTGCCCAATGTTTTGACCTTGCCTCAAATCTAACCTGTAAAAATTGTTCATCCTCGGTTCCAAACTTGCCCTACTTCTATCTTAAAAAAACAAAAACAAAAACAACAAAAAACCACCAAAAAAAACTCAGTCTCTTAATTCACTTGATTCTCCTAGTCATAAGTTCCTGAACCTTCATAGTCAGTCCTGTCTTTCCCATTTGATGAGTCTCTATAACCAGCCATATTTTTAGATGCTGCTGGCAAACATTTTACCACTTTTTATTTCTTCTATATTCTTTGAAATCCTACTCAAGTAATTCTAATACAGTTTTTCTTTAATATATTTTTATTGATCTCAGAGAGGAAGGGAGAGGGATAGAGAGATAGAAATATCAATGATGAGAGAAAATCATTGATCAGCTGCCTCTTGCTCGCTCCATACTAGGGATCGAGCCTACAACCCAGGCATATGCCCCTGAATGGAACAGAACCTGGAACCCTTCAATCCGCAGGCTGATCCTCTATCCACTGAGTCAAATTGGCTAGGGCTCTAATGCAGTTTTTAATTACATTAATGCAATATCTCTTATGTTGAGTATGTACCAGGAAATACAAAGATGAGTGCTTTGAATGATCTCAATTTAGTCTGTCTTCCTCCTGTGTCATTTTTCTGGTCTCCTTTTTACCCATATCCATATCGGCCTAATTTACCATGAATATTGCCACCAGTTGGAGTCCAAAAATACTGATTTGATCATGTCACATTTTTTAAAATTTTTTAAAAAAATATATTTTATTGATTTTTTACAGAGAGAAAGGGAGAGGGATAGAAAGTCAGAAACATCGATGAGAGAGAGACATCGATCAGCCACCTCCTGCACGCCCCACACTGGAGATGAGCCCACAAGCAAGGTACATGCCCCCGACCGGAATCGAACCTGGGACCTTTCAGTCTGCAGGCCGACGCTCTATCCACTGAGCCAAACCGGTCTCGGCAGATCATGTCACATTTTGATAATCTGCACATGTAATTTTTCTGAAATACCAACATTTCATTATGAATGAATAAAAAGTATGGAAGTGTTCTGAAATTAATGTTCCTTAATTTCTCAACTGAAAGTGCCAGAAAGTGAATAAAGAAACAGGAAGGTATCTTCTCTTGGAGGAAGGTCCCTGGGCTATTTGATCATCTTTTACTGATGGAAAAGAAAAGAGAAGTTCTAGGGAACTTTTCATAAGGTTAATATTCAGTTTATACATTTGGAAAAATATGTCTTTTTTAAAATATATTTTTATTGATTTTTCACAGAGAGCAAGGGAGAGGGATAGAAAGTTGGAAACATAGATGAGAGAGAGACATCGATCAGCTGCCAACGTACATGCCCTTGACCGGAATCGAACCTGGGACCTTTCAGTCCGCAAGCCGACGCTCTCTCCACTGAACTAAACTGGTTTCAGCAGATGTCTTTTCTTAATTCTTTTAAATTGCTGCAATCTGAAGTTTTATTGTGGAAAATGGGACTAGAATTTTCAAAGATTAATTATGCAACTATTTAATGGGATTTCTTATGCTCACTTATGTTTTCTAAGTACTGCATAAAACAGAGAAAATAAAACTGCAAGTTGCTCCATTATAGGCAAAATTATAAAAGAAGTAAAGGCTTAAGTATTTCCCTATTTAACATTTCTAAAATCTTTAAATTCTGTAATAAAATTACCATTCTACAAATTTAAATACTTAAATAGTATTAAAGTTTTTAGATTCTGTCAGATCCATTATTTTTATTTAAAATTTCATAATTTTAAGAAACAAAAATATAGATAAGATGTACAGTGATGGACAACATAATATGCATTTAAAGGGATATTATAGTTCCTCAAGAATAAGAATTTCTCCTCCAAGCAGTATCCACATAGGACATTTCTAATTATTATAATTTATTCGACTTAATAATTTTACTCACAACAGAATAAGACAATTAAAATGTAATTTTACAGATAGGGAAATTGAGGTGCATGAAATTGAAATAATTTGCCTGGATCACATTGCTATTAAGAGGTGAAGCTGAAATGTAAGTCCTCGTATTTGTTTTTGTATTTAATCATCCTGTACATTCCTAGATCTTTCAATTTTGCATTATACCAATAAACACGTTTACTAGATTATTTATCACTGCAAATACTCCAAATCCAATTACAGAACTACTCAGAGGGGAGTTAAATTTTGGCCTTTAAATGCTGCTCCCTGGGAATGTGGTAATGGTTCCTTAAGAACTGTCTTGATTTATCTTTAATCTTTCCTCTTGGCTGTTTCAGAGGGCTTAAATGCTGCTTCCATAAATACTTCAATGTCCAATTATCATCACTATTTCTAATGGTTTCTTGTACTTCCAATATTGTCCTCCAGATTTAATTTTTTTCTGTTTTCTATCTCTTGTGCATAATCTATCTTTCATGTTGCTTTCTTTTTCTCCTATACAATTTAAGATTCACTTTTACCTCTTGTTTTTCAAGTTTACTGTCATCTGTTCCTGCTTTATGTAACACTAGGCCTGGTGCACAAAATTTGTGCACTGTGTGTGTGGGGGGTGGGTGTTTCTCAGCACAGCCTGCACTCTCCAATTTGGGACTCCTCAGGAAATGCCCGACTGCCAGATTAGGCCAATCTCACCTAGAAGGCAGACATCCCTCTCATAATCTGGGACTGCTAGCTCCTAACCACTCCTCTGCCTGCCTGCCTGTTTGCCCCTATCTTCTTCTTCCTGCCAGCCTGACCACCCCTTAACCACTTCCCTGTCATCCTGGTTGACACCTAACTGCTCCTCTGCCAGCCAAATTGCCCCCAAGTGCCCTTCCCTGCCAGCCTTGTCTCCCTCCACTGCCCTCCTCTGCAGTCCTGTTCTCCCCCAATTGCTCTCTCCTGCAGGCCACCTTGTGGCAGCCATCTTGTGGTGGCCATCTTCTGATGATGTGGGGATCACCATCTTGGGATAACATGGGTGCTACCATCTTATGCTGATGTGGGGGATAAGGGGCCACCTAGGGTTTTGTTAGTATAGATTACTTTGGTATTTTATTTTTTGTTTCCTGTCATCCTGTAAAAGATCTTTTCTTTTCCTTTAAAAACCTCCATGTTTGGAAGAAAACATTTTATTTCTGAGTTAAACTTGTGAGGAAAACAAATTCTCTCAAAAACAATGCAAATGTCCTTCTGTGTTTTTTTCCTCCTCAAATTTAATCCACCTTCTGCTCCGAAGATATTTACATAAGTAGTTTAAAGGTTGTTAGACAGAAATGCCAATGTGGTGAATTGGTGAATTTGCTTTTAATGCTCAGCTATTCACTTACATTTACATTTCTTCACCTTTCTTGTATAAGCCTATATGACTATTCATAATGTAAATTATTTGTTTTATCTTGGTAGTGATGTTTGTAAACATCAAAGCTGTTAAATAAATTTGTTTTCAGTAACCAAAACCTATTTGGACCTTTCTATTGATAATTAATAATTTCTGAATTACTACATTCCTTAGCCTGAGTGTTATTCGAATTACAAGCTTTTTCATCTCTTTCTTTGAAATTTGTCCTCGGTTAACATATTAGAATAGATATTATTTTAAATATTTCTTTAATATAAACATTTTCTCTTTAATACAAATTTTACTTAGAAAAATCTGGTACATATAATACCTGTGAATTTTAAAAATAACAGATACAATTAAAAAATAAGAAAACTATAGGAAATCTAAGCTTTTCACAAAGTCGAATTTTGAATAAACAAGTCCTGCTAAGTAAAAAGTGTAGTATATCTTTAAAAATATGGTAGAAGGAATAGGGTAAAGGGCAAAAGCTAGTAAACAAGGACACAGATTTATCTGGAGACTAGCTTTAGCCTGGTCCTACATTGGTCTCTGTGCACTGCAGAGTTAGTCTCAATTTGAAGCAAAACTTTTGTTCCCCAGCTCAGTTACCAGTGGGCTGTGGGCTGCTGAGGTGGGGTGTGAGGAAGCTTATTTAGCCCAGGAGAGTTCTTTGAAGAGAGGGCATTAGTGGTCAGCAGTTACAGTGTTAGCTATGAAATGGCACCAGAATGCTATGGGACCTCCATTGAACAACCTCAGTACTTCAGTTGTACAAAGAAAGGATTCAGAGGCAAGCAACCCGTATTATAAGAGTAAGTTTATTTTAAAAGTCAAAGAGGTAGAAAAGGTTAGCCAATAGGGTTGCATGGGCTCAGTATATGAGTTATAGAGGCAAAAGAAGTCCCCTTGGAACTTAGGAAAGAGAAAGGCAGAAATAATGTGCCTGGAGGAAAAAGGAGTTTGGGAAAGGTGTGGTCAAGCCAAGAGAGAGTAAGAGTATTCTCTGGTCCCTTCAGCCTAAGGGTTTTTATCCCCTCTCTAAGGATCTTAGAGGAGTTCCCAGGATAAGATCTTAAAATATTCATCAACTTTTCTAGGTGTGTTTTTTTTAGATTAGCAGTCTCTACTGATTGTCTGGTACTAGGGGAGGGCATCCTTAGTCATCACAGCTAGTCTAGATGCCAGTAACAAGGAAAATAAGACATTTTTGGTGGGAGACCAGCAGCCTGACTCTGTACCTAGTTAATCAGTATCCCTAATGAACATTCCTGTTAGTCTATAGTCTACTCACTGTCCCTTCCTTAATTATCTGGTCTTGTAAGACCTGTTTACCTAACTACTCACATTTTACAGAAGTCATAAACCATGAACCATACACAACCCCCAAAGGCGGGAGGGGGGGGAGGGGGAAGGAGGGAGGGCAGGGGAGGACGGTGGAAAGGAGGGGGCGGGGCAAACCTTTAGGTGTGGTATCACGACCCCCACCCTAACACACGGGGCTTTTTGTAAAGCCTGTGAAAGGTCCAGAATTCTGATCCTTATTTGGAGGACAAAGAAACCAAAGGGTATAAAGAGAAAGCTTTCTCCATACTGGTTTGCTCAGGATTTGGAAACTGGGTTCCCTGAGTCACAGTACTGGTACATCTGTAAATAAATGGAATTTTCCTGTATCTCTGGGTACTCTTGTGTATATTTTGTTCACCTGGTAAATTGTGTAACACCAGCCATGGTGTTGCTCTGTCTAGTTTTGCTGCTTTTCTGGGACAGGAGCTGAAACACAACTAAGACCTAAACTCCAATTCTGTGGTCAGCAAAGTTCTTTGTTCTTAAGATTAATTGCTAAGGGCCAGAAACTCACATTCCTGAGGACTTAATGGTTAAGAGAGGGGTAATGCAAGGGTTTGTATGGGAGGTGTATGAGGCTATTCTTTGGTCTCCTAATGGGGTCTACCACATAACTGGCATCAGGGGAGGATCCCAATTGCATGACCAATAATATGAAAGGTCAGGGGATCTAAACTACATGACTAGGAAGGAAAGTTTACCCTGGGGGTGAGATCCTAGTCTAGTTTTGCCCATTGCTAGGCACCAGGGCTTTCCACCGTGGTGACCTGCAGTCCTTGGCCTGAGGTCCCTATTCTATCATGTCTATCTAATGGTCTATTATATCAGAGGGTTATAGAATTGTTCCTTACCTTATAGAAGATTTTAGCTGATCTTCTACCAAGTTCACAATGTACATGATGTTATGATAGGAATTAATGTGTCTGGCAGAATTTTATTGCTATTTAGAGATAATCTTTGTGGAATTAAACCTATTCATCTAAAATAGATATAACAGATAAATAGTAGAGTAGCAAGGTGTACTCCCCTGATAGTCATAATCATTATAAGTCTTTCACTATAGGTCAACAATGATAGATAAGTCATCTGGAAGGGTGAAAAGTGAATTTATCTTAACCTAAGGGAAACTTGCAGGTAAAGTATATTATCTTGGCTAAAGATCAGGCATAACTCCATTAAGTGTGAAATTCAGAAAACCAAGTGATATGAAAACCAAATATCCATGGAAGGCATTGGCAAGCCAGCACACACTATTCATTCAAAAGCTCATGTCAAAGTCTAGGCATTCAGCAATTTATGCCAGGCAGAGTATGTTATTATTGCACAGTAAAAATAGCATATATATATATATATATATATATATATATATATATATAACTTTAAGTATATATAATGAAATATGTTCTAAGACATTACAAACCTTGATTATTTTATATAATATTTAAATCCATCCCAGGAAAATGTTATTCTTATATTGAGGAGAGAAGCAAGAAATCAGAACAAGAACAGAGTTTGATATGTGGTCTTATGTTCTGAGGTAAAAGTTTCATATTTGTTTTATTCTCATTACTAAAATTAAGTCAATGACTGAACTCACACACAAAGCTTATGGACATTGGTGAATCAGGAAATCAAACAACTCAACTTTGTAATTTCAATTCCCCCCAAAAATATATGTGTTTTCCTTATATTTTTCTGCTGTAGGTCTGATGGGGCAAAATATTATAAGGAAGTCCTTGGACAGCCATGTTGTGATATGAACTTCTGTTTGAAAATTATGCAATTTGGACTCATATGACTAGATTTTTATTTCTTTTATAAAATAATGCATTGATCAGTAATTACTAAACACTGAGGCTGCTGTCACTGTGAGTAGTGTTAGCTTTATGTGTGTCTGTGAAAAGCCACAGCCAGCGAGGCTTTGGGGTTTAAAGGCTTGGAGAAAGAGCTGATGAGCAAATTAAAACACAAGATAAGAAATAGAGATTTGGAATTATGTGGGGAAGCCAGGGAAAGCTTAAGGGTAGTAGTCAAGTTCCACTGAGTCTCTGTTTAGATTTGCTTTTATTTACTGGAATACACAATTGCCTTTTAGGAATGCAAACAGACATATCAAAGGTGATTGTTAAGTAAACAGTAAGATTATCAGGTTAGGGGGAATTTGCTTTAGGACAGTGGTCAGCAAACTCATTAGTCAACAGAGCCAAATATCAACAGTATAACTATTGAAATTTCTTTTGAGAGCCAAATTTTTTAAACTTAAACTTTTTCTAACGCCACTTCTTCAAAATAGATTCTCCCAGGCTGTGATATTTTGTGGAAGAGCCGCACTCAAAGGGCCGAAGAGCTGCATGTGGCTCGAAGTTTGCCTACCACTGCTTTAGGCCATTGAGTCAGCAGTAGGTAATAAAATGCAAATTCACCCTGTGACTATCAAAGGAGCTCAGGTCAGCCTTCTGATGGTCTTCTATCACTTATATCAATTACTGTTGATCTTGATTTCCAGCATGTGTTTATACATGCACATACATATATAAATATGTACTTAATATTTTGTGTGAAATGAGAAATTAGAAAAATCAGAAAATCTGCTGAGTTTTTATTAAACTAAATGTAAATAATTATTCTTTATTTTTAGATAACAGGTTTCCTACATTAAAAATAAATTGCTTTTTGATTAGATAGTAGTAAAATAATAATATGTAGTGAAAATAACTAAGAAAAGTTAGTAGAGACTGTATACCAGGCACTGTTCTTAAGCTATTTATAAATACTAGTGCTGATGTAAGTAAGAATGCTGCTCTCCTTAATGTAATTCTAGCAGTCTTCCACAGGGGCCACATAAAGGAAATCAAGGCTCCCCAGGTAGTTATGTGAGTGTGACCTTCTTCAGCTACCTAGTTCTGATGAAACTTCCCAATAATAACAAGTTCATAAATGAGCCCAGCAGAGAAAATAGCAGAAAGATCCTGCTGATCCTAGTCTAGATTGCAGAAGCCTGAGAAAATTAAGTGGTTAATATGTTAAGCCACATAGTTTGAAGTTGTTTTGTTATGTAATGAGTGATATCTAATACGTTTCACTATCAATTATACCACTATTGTAACTTCCTAGTATGCTATTATGTATCCCCATTTTATAGATTAGGAAACTTAGGTTCAGAGATTGAAACAACTTGTTTAAGGTCATACCCTTAACATATGGCATTTACTAATTCAGATGTAAGCAAAGTTTTAGAACCTAGGATATTAATATGTTTATTTTTAAGTATTTGTGTCTTTTTTTTTAACTTGGCAAATGCCATATTAGTCCTTTATTTTTTTTAAAAAAATTGTCATTAAGTGAAGTAAAAAACTACTATTAGAATATTTGTGAAATCATAAAGCATAAAATAATTATATTTAATAAAAATTCTCTATCTGCCCATCACTCTGAAGTTCCTGAAAGCAATGATTGAGGGAACATTTGGCATGTAGGTAGTTAAGAAATAAAACAAGAAAATGAGAAAAATCAGTCAAGAATGAAATATAAAGTTGGCATTTGTTACTGGCCACTTGAGCTCTACCCAAGTGGACCTTCTGAGGAGTCCTATGGAATTAGCCAGGACTCTTCACCATTTGAAGAAAGGGAGATAAATTTATCCTCATTAGTCAAGAGTGGATGTTAACTAACCCTTGTATCCTGAAGTAGGAGAGAAGAAATATAGGACACTGGCCTGAGGCAAGGGACTGTCAAGTAAATCTCCACAAAGCTGTGAAAGCTTGCCAGAAATGATGACCAGAACATCAGGAGGGTTTGAAGTGGCCACAAAATTCATCTTCTACACATATTTGAATACTATATATCTTTGGTAGACACAGCAGGAATATTAGTTTGTGTAAATTCTTGGTAAGTTTAAATAATCTTAGGTTGAATGCTCTGAAACCACAATTAGAAAGATTAGTACAGGGAAGAAAGCATAAGCACTTTTCTTTATGAGATCTGACTTCTAGAGACTTGCTTCCTGCCTAGTGTCAAGAGCAAAGTAAAAAACTCATTAAACTGCAGGGTTTTTTTTAAACCTTGCTTAAACTTTCACTAGTTTGTACCCCCTCTCCTACTTAAAATTTATTTATTTTTTGTTTTTGCAAGCCACGCATTAGTAATTATTAACAGTAATGCTAAATGCAAAACAGAGCTGAAATGCTCTTAATTAGCTACCGTTGCATGCAATTATATAAGGTCAAAGGAGAGTGCACTTTCTATTTGAGCAAAGCCATCTACTTATAGCAATGTCAGCATGAGACAACCAATTAGAACTTAACATTAATTAGGTTTCAAGTGGGCTGTAAAATTCACTCTATGTATGAAGTACTTTCTAATTATAGGAGATTATGGTTTGTATTCTAAACAATTGAGGCAGAAAGACCCTGAATAAATCAAATTGTATGTAGGTCTAAATATAAGAAAGTTCAATGTATTCCATATCTTTGGGAGTGTCTTGAAATAATTTTAATATTGTAATTTTTATAAACTTCTGCAAAATGTTATGGAATTATTAGCCACACAAAGGCAAAACTGTAAATTAATATTTATAAACCATGATGTTACATGAAATAAAATTTCTCATTACCTGGCACTAAGTTTTTCAAAGAAATCTATCTGCTCACTATAGGTACAGTATGGTATTGAACACACATTATTTCATAAGGGCTTACTGTTCATCTATAGCAAAAGGTAATAATTTATGTTCCTTTATTTGAAAAGGTTAACTGCTTTGCTCTGACATCAAACAGCTTTCCTGTAACTGAGACCTTTAAATATCTATACATCACAAATATAGGACAACCCAAAAATGTATACACACTTTAAATGATTATAAAGTCAGTGTTTATTAACATATAGTTCCTTTTAAAATTTTAGAAGAATCTACAGAAATTGATATTGTTATTCTCAATGCCTGTTTTCAAACTTAATAATTTTCTAGTCCAGGCACTGCTGATAACGTGAAGCAATAGAATCCCAAACAAACATCAATAATCATTTCATTCAGTATTTGCTTGCCCCCAATTTATCAACTGCTGCTGGTTTTATACTGTAAATTTTACCTTTTATGTATCTTCATAAAAAAATCAAGTGACACTTTAGGATAATTTCTTTTTTTCTCAAGGCGTAGTCTGGCTTTGACCATTATTTCAAATCAATTAAACCTAAAAATGGAGTGAAAATTTAAGTGAGTGATCAACTGTTAAAGTGTGTATACATTTTTGGGGACATCCTATATCATGTTGCTTCCAGATCAATGTCAATTTCCTCCCCTCTTAAAATATTTTGAATTGTTATTTACTGCCCAATAGGCTAATTATAATCAAGGAAACTGATGAGATAGTGGAATTTCAAGATTAAAGTATATGAGAGTAGATAGATACTGCTTAACCCTTATTGAGAGTCTACTACTAATTGTATAACTTGATGTGATAAATATCATGATATGGGATATTTCCATTAATCCAGAAAGTACTTTTTTTTGTCTCTACAAATTAAACTTAGCCACTATAAACAATCACACTTCTGATTCTATTAAAATATATTTTTGCCTATTGATTATGACGCTGTCTGTAGATTTGTCATTTATGGACTTTATTATCTTGAAGCATAATCCCTCTTTGTCACTTTGCTGAGAGTTTTATATATATGGGTATTGAATATTGTGGAATGCTTTTACTGCATCTATTGATATGATCATGTGATTATTGATTTTCAATTTGTTTATATGAGTATCATATTTATTGATTTGTGAATATTGTACCAGCCTTGCATTACTGGAATAAATCCCACTTAGTCATGGTATATGATCTTTTTAATATATTGCTAGGTCTGATATGCTAATATTTTGATGAGGATTTTGACATCTATGTTCATCAAAGCTATGGACCTGTAATTATCTTTATTGGTAATGTCTTTATTTGGTTTTAGAATAAGAACAATGTTGCCCTTATAAAAAGAGTTTGGTAATGTTATTTCCATTTGGAATTTTTGGAATAGTTTGAGGAGGATCGACATTAGTTCTTCGAATGGTTCCTAAAACTCCCAGACCAGAGCTTTTGTTTGTTGGGAGTTATTATTATTATTATTGCTTTAATTTCAACAATTGTTTTTGGCCTATTCAGGTTTTCTGATTCTTCTTTATTCAGTTTTTGTATATTGTATTTTTCTAGGAATTTTTCCATTTCTACTATATTGCCCACTTGTTGACATATAGTTTTTTATAGTATTCTCTTACAATCATAAACAAGATTAATGAACCTTAAACCAGACTCATCAAGAAATAAAGAGAGGAGGAATCCAAGATGGCGGCATAGGTAAACACTTACACTGTTGCCTCGCACAACAATTTCAAAACTACAACTAAAAGACAGAACGGACATCATCCAGAACCACAGGAAAGCTGGCCGAGTGGAAGTTCTACAACTAGAGGGAAAGAGCGGGGCTCACAGAGACCCAGAGGAGCTGCAAAAAGCTGAGGTACGGAGATGGAGACATGCGCAAGGAGACAGCCAGCGGGTGTCTGAGTACCTGGCTGGCTTTCTCTGGCAGGAGGGAAACGGAGACTCCCAACGGCATTGAACCTCTTATCCTACAACACTAAACCCCAGATCCAGCCAAAACTCATACGGGGGGAGTTTGGACTGTGAAAAGGGAGAAGTGCACGGAAATTTAGGGGAGCCGCAAAAGATCAAAGGCCTGGTGGCGTGCAAGGCACTGCACGCAGGACAGACTGCTGATTGTGCCGCTGGCTTTTGCGAGTGGGCAGGAGACAGACCGTCCCAACTGTGCCACTTCTGACTTCACTAAACCTCTGTTTCGGGCGAAACCCTGGAGACCTAGACTCCTGTGGTTCTGGTGTGCAGGGGATCTGGAAAGGCAGCGGTTAGAGGCACTGCAGACGTGCGCACAAGGACCGCTCCAGCGATTACCCAGTCAAGTGAGACTCGGGGGCCATGGAGGGTGGGGCGGTCCCTTAAGCCCTGAGACTCCACCCATCCCAAGCTCAACAGAGGCTTCTGCGGCTTTGCAGTCTGGTATCATAAGGCTGAATTCAACACAGAAGTTTCCCCGGCATAGTGAAAATGCTGAGACAAGGGAAGGGATTACAAACAAAAGAAATGGAGGAAAAAAAACGACTAGATATAGAGTTCAAAACCACGCTTATAAGGTTTTTCAAGAATATGCTAGAAAAGTTGGATAAATTTAGTGAGACCCAAAAGGAGATTAAAAATGACCAACTAGAGATGGAAAAGGTCCAACTAAAGAGGAAAAAAGACCAACTAGAAATTAAACATACATTGACTGAAATAAAAACTATTATACAGAGTCCTAACAGCAGACTAGAGAAAGGCAAGGATCAAGTCAAAAATTTGAAATATAAAGAAGCAGAAAACATTCAACTGGAAAAGCAAGAAGAGAAAAGTATCCAAAAATGTGAAGATAATGTAAGGAGCCTCTGGGACAGCTTCAAGCGTACCGACATCAGAATTGTGGGGGTGCCAGAAGAAGAGAGAGAGCAAGATACTGAAAACCTATTTAAAGAAATAATGAATGAAAACTTCCCACATCTGGTAAAAGAAATAGACTTACAAGTCCAGGAAGCACACAGAACCCCAAATAAAAGGAATCCAAAGAGGACCACACCAAGACACATCATAATTAAAATACCAAGAGCAAAAGACAAAGAGAGAATATTAAAAGCAGCAAGAGAAAAACAGTTCATTACCTACAAGGGAGCACCCATACAACTGTCAGCTGATTTCTCAACAGAAACGATGCAGGCCAGATGGGAGTGGCAAGAAATATTCAACGTGATGAGCAACAAGAACCTACAACCAAGAATAATCTATCATTCAGAATTGAAGTGCAGATAAAGAGCTTCATAGAGAAGAAAAAGCTAAAGGAGTTCATCAACTCCAAACCAGTATTATATGAAATGCTGAAAGGTACTCTGTTAGAAGAGGAAGAAGAAAAAGGTAGAAGACAAAAAATTATGAACAACAAATACATATCTATCAACAAGTGAATGTAAAAATTAAGTGAATTAAAAATTTGATCAATAGAATAAGCTGTTGAATATAATAGAATCAGGAGCACAGAAAGGGAGTAGACTGATAATTCTCAGGAGGACAAAAATCATAAAGCATCAAACAGACTGAAATTACAGTTGAAAGATTAAAGTTAGGTGAGGTAGATAAGTGATCAATCAAAGGACTTGTATGCATGCATATAAGCATAACCAATGATCATAGACACTGGGGGGTCGGGGTATGCCTGGGAGGGAGGAGGGGCAATGGGGAGATATGTATAAAAAATTAATTAAAAAAAATACCTGTATTATTTTGCACCCCATTTACAATAAATGAAAGTTTCTGTTGTCCCATAAAAAAAAAGAAAAAAAAAAGAAATAAAGAGAGAGGACCTAAATAAATAAAATCAGAAATAAAACAGTTGAAGTAACAACTAACACCACAGGATTATTTATTTATTTATTTATTTAGTCTCTGACAACTCTTACCTTTTCCATTAAGGATTCCAATTACACAGTTTTTAGGCCATTTAAATTTTTCATACAACTCACAAATGCCGTGTTCATTTTCTTTCAGTATTTTTTCTATCTGTGTTTTCTTTTAGACTTCTATTTCTTCAAATTTATTTTTATTTTCTTGTGCAAAATCTAACATATTATTATTATTACTTATATTTAAAAATAATAGACACTGAAATTCACCTTTACAAATTTATTTGGATTTAGGAAAAATACCTTACTCTTTTTTTCAACTGAACTTCTGAAAACATAATATAGAGTTACTATAACTGTTTTAATATTCTTTTCTGTTCACTTTTAACATTCATGTCATTTATAAATGAGTTTATTTATTTTGGAATTTGTAGTGTGTGAATGTGAGCATAAGCATAGAATGTATACAACCATTAATAATTTTAATATACTGAAATACAACATATTGTCTATGTTGAAAAGAAGATGAGGTTACTTTTATTACTTTTGCAGGTAGAAATATCTAGGAGGGACCCTCTTTTATCACAAGGGTTAGCAATCTATACTAAATTCAATTACTTACCTACCTTTTTGTCTATATTCTTAACTTCCTTATATATCAATCTGGTTTGTGTGCATGTATGCATGCATATCTTTGTTTTTATCTCAGCACCTGGTGTAGTGTCCAGTATGTGGCAGGGACTGAATTAATTATTTGTTGAATAAATAAATGTATATATGAATGAAGAATGAGTGAATGAATGAATGAGATGGAGAGAACTTAGTAAACCTATTTGGTGCATAGAAGTCCAGGGTCGGGGGATGTTCTGTTTGATGCTGGTTGAAGAGATTAGGTTGAGAAATTAGATTGTAGAGTATACTTTTTTTTAAAAAAAGATGTGTGTTAGCCTTTGTAAAAAGTTTTTGTTTAAAAATGTTCTATCCTATATAATAAAAGCTTGATATGCTAAGTGTCTAGTCATCTGGTTGTCTATTCAACCAATCAAAGTGTAATATGCTAATGATATGCTAAGGCCCCTTAATCACTTGCTATGCTGTACACTGACCACCAGAGGGCAAACACTCTGACTGGTAGGTTAGCTTGTTGCTGGGGTCCGGCTGATAAGGACTGAGATGGGTAAGACATTCCCTGGAGACCTCCTGCAGTCCCTCCCTGGCTGGCCAACTGCCTATGTCCCTCCTTGGTCCTAATCATACACTGGTGGGGTCCCTTGCCTGTCCTGTGCCCTTTTGCAATATCGGACCCCTTGGGGGATGTCGGAGAGCCAATTTCCACCCAATCCCACAGGCTAGGCTGGGGTACCCCATTGATGCATGAATTCATGTACCAGGACTCTAGTCATTTAATAAAATCAATCTAATATAGGAATCTGTTGTTTTAAGGACTATATTGTATTTATAATTCTTTATGAATTTCATCTTAAAACTCATCTTAAATAAATGGACCTTGAAAATGTATTCAACACATTTTGAAAATCATTCATTCATGAAATTAGTGCTCAGACAGTATCCATGAAAATATCCTTCTATATAATTAAGAGGTAATATGCAAATTGACCATCATTCCAATACACAAATGGCTGCCCTCTTGTGGACATAAGATGGCTGCCACAAGATGGCCAGCAGGGGAGGGCAGTTATGAGTGATCAGACCAGCAGGCA
>JAAGEH010000032.1:28244781-28257448 GCA_011751065.1 Lasiurus cinereus
TTCTATCTTCTTGAATTTGAAGAGACTTTTCTTATGACCCAACATATGATCAATCTTTGAAAATGACCCATGTGTGCTAGAGAAGAAAGTATATTCTGTGGCTTTGGGGTGAAATGTTCTGAAGATGTCAATTAATTCCATCTGGTCTAGTGAGTCATTTAGGATTGATGTTTCTTTGCTGATTTTTTGTTTAGAGGATTTGTCCAATGGTGACAGTGGGGTATTAAAGTCTCCTACTATGATTGTATTGCTGTCAATCTCTCCATTAATATTCTCCAAGAGTTTTTTTTTATGTACTTAGGTGTCCTATATTGGGTGAATATATGTTTACCAGAGTTATTTCTTCTTGTTGAATTGTTCCCTTTAGTATTATGAAGTGGCCTTCTTTATCTCTTGTTATGTCCTTCACTTTGGGATCTAATTTGTCAGATATAAGTATTGCAACCCCAGCTTTTTTTTTCATTTCCATTTGCCTGAAATACCATGTTCCATCCTTTCACCCTCAATCTGTGTGCATCTCTTTTCCTAAGGTGGGTTTCTTGCAGACAGCATATATATGGATCATGTTTTCTTATCCAATCAGTTACCCTATGTCTTTTCATTGGAGCATTTAATTCGTTTACTTTTAAAGTTATTATTGGTAAGTACTTATCTGTTGCCATTTTTAGTCCTTACCCCCGAGTTCCTTCTTCGCTTCCTCTTTCTTTTTATTACAGCAGACCTTTTTAACATTTCTTGCATTTTTGGTTTGGTGGTAATATATTCCCTTTGTCCTTTTTTGTCTGTGAAGCTTCTGATTTCACCTTCAATTTTGATTGAGAGTCTTGCAGGGTACAGTATTCTTGGATTCAGACCATTCCTTTGCATGACTTTCTTTTATTTCATTCCATTCCCTTCTCGCCTGACTAGTTTCTGTTGAGAAGTCAGTAGCTAGTCTTATGGGGGTTCTTTTGTAGGTAACTTTCTGTTTCTCTCTGGCTGCTTTTAAGATTCTTACTTTGTCGTCGGTGTTTGCCAATTTAATTGTAATGTGCCTTGGTGTCGGTTTTGTGGGGTTCATTTTGCTTGGGACTCTGTGAGCTTCTTGGATTTTTGTGGGTTTTTCCTTTCCTATATTGGGGGAATTTCCTGTCATTATTTCTTCAAATAGGTTCTCTAATCCTTGTTCAGTTTCCACTCTTTCTAGAACCCCAATTATGCGGATGTTGTTGTTTTTTTCGTGTTATCCCAAAGTTCCCTTAGGCTCTCCTCTTGCTTTTTAATTTTTTTTTCCTAGAAGCTGCTGTACTTGGGTATTTTTTCCTATCGTGTCTTCTAGCTCACTGATGTGGTCCTCTGCTTCTTCTAGTCTGCTTTTGATGCTTTCTATTGAGTTCTTTAAAGCAGTGATGTCATTTTTTATTTCTTTGTGCATTTCTTTATGCTTCTTCTTCATTTCTTCTTGGCTCTTACTCAGATTGTCCATTTTGTCTTCCATTCTTTTCATCCACCTTATGATCATTTCTCTGAACTCTTTCTCTGGCAGGCTTATTTCCGCTTCTATTTCGTTTACTTCCTTTTCTGGTGATACCTGCCTATCTGTCGTATGCATTCTGTTTTTTCTTCTGCCCATGGTTTTTCTTGTCTGGGTGTTTGGTTATGTGGTTCTCTCTCTTACGTTGATTGAAAGGCATAAACTACAACACGACCCGGTTCAACACACAAGGCACTTTCTGTGTGCTGTGTGGATCTCTGAAACCACTTCCCACGTGTCTGTGTCGATTGGAGAGCGGTGTTCTGGGTCCCCCTCTGTTTGGTGAGTAATTCAGCCTCAGTGTTCCTATTTTATTTTTTAAAATATTTTTTCTCTACTTCGGTTTTTAGACTTGATTACCAGCAAGGTGGAAATCCCTGTTTCGCAAAGATATATTGTTGAAAAAAGAAGAAGAAGGTTCAGCATAGTCTGAGACAGAATAGGATATAACTGTAAACACTTAATCCAGAATTTTGTCAGTGGCATCGTAGAGAAATCTGTTCTCGCTGCATCATTGTTAATTAGGTCAATGAACTCTTCTTGCGCTGTCTCCGGAACATCTTCAACTTTCACTGTGAATGGACTTCTGGCAAGTGCAAATGGGGTGTCAGGTAGATTAGAAAAGTATGATGAAATTTCATCTGCAAGCATGTGCAAATGTTTTTTCACAGAAGTTATCATCATAATTTTTTTGTCTGGCTCAATGTCATTTTCCTCAAAGAAGGCAGATAATGTAGGAAACATGTAAATTTTGTTTTTATCCAATTTATTTTTCCAAAGCTGAAGTTTCATTTGGAATGATCTAATTTTTTCAGACAAATCGAGGCACATTGCATTTGGTCCTTGCAGTGATAAATTTAAGTCATTCAAGATGACAAAGATGTCCACCAAGAAAGCTATTTTCTACAGCTCACTTTTATTGCTAAAAAGTGCTACGAATTGTGGTCTTGCTTTCTGATTAAAAAATGTTTTCAGTTCATCATGAAGCTCAAAGACACGTTTTAAAACTTTTCCTCTTGACAACCATCTGACTTCAATGTGAAGTAACAGAGCATTGTTTGGTGCATCTAGCTCGATGCACAGTTGCCAAAACAGCCGACTGTTTAAGGCGCTTGACTTAACAAAATTGACACATGTTATGACGCTTTTCATTACTTCTTGTAAATCTTGCGGCAGTAACTTAGTCGCTAATATTTGGCGATGTATCATACAGTGTGTTCTGATTGCTTTTGGCGATTCAATTTGTACCAAACGTTGAAATCCTGAGCGACATCCTAGCATAGCTGTAGCACCATCTGTGCAAACACCACAAACTTTTCCCCAGGAGATGTTATGCGCTTTTAGAAAATAACCAACTTCATCAAAAACATCATATGCAGCTGTTGTTGTTTCAAGCGGTTTGCAAAAAAGAAACTCATCTTTAAACTCACCATCATTAATATACCTCGCGTAAACCAATAACTGCATAGTTTGCCATGTCTGTAGATTCATCAAGCTGGATACTGAATATTGGTAGTGGTGCAGATTTAATTTCCTGGATCACCTGATCAACAATATCGGCAGCCATGTCCTCTATTCTTCTGCAGATGTGTCGTTAGATAAGGAAATTGCATTCGATTTCTGAACATATTAACTTCCAATTATCACTCGAACTATGTCTTTTGCAGCTGGCAACAGTAAATCCTCAGCAATGGTGTGAGGTTTCATAGCTCTGGCAATTCTGAGTGCCACCAAATATGACGCTTCAACAGCTACTACATTGTGTTTGTGGTACTGGCCACCAGTGTCAAATCTAGATTTCTTGAGTCCATCAGCTTTGCTTCTAAAATAGTCGATATCCTTGCCAGCAAAGCTTGGATGCTTGCTATCAAAATGGCATTTTAGTTTGTTTGGCTTCATAGATTCAGATGAGAGAACTTCACAACAAATAACACATTGTGGTTTCTCAATTCCTGCTGTAATTATTGAGGTAAAACCATACTGCAAGAAATCCTCAGTGTATTTTCTTTTCCTAATATTATTGTCCATACAATCCATTGTCATGAGACGGTTTTCTAAAAAATAAAATAAAATAAAAGATGGTCGCATCTAAAGAGTTTGTTAAGTTTTCTATTATTTACTATTCCCTGTGTTGTTTTCTATTACACACCTGTTACTTTGACCAGGGGGTCGTATTCACATGCTTAACTAATGCATCTGTTTTTTTCCAGATTAGTGGCAAGTTTTCTATATAGAACAGTGTGAACTACGTCATAGGATACACTGCAGTTTCTGCACAGCATGGCATCTTTCAGGGCTCTTTCACACTATGAAGTGGCAGTTTCTGCGGTGGAATCCACATCTCATTTACTTCAATGGGAGACCCGTGAATTCCGCAGAGGAGAGATCCCCTGTACGGCAGAAATGCAGTTCTGGTGCATGTCTCTAACTCTTATTCAAGTCAATGGGAGGCCGCAGCAGATTCAGCTCAAATATAGAGCATGTTGCTTAAATTTTTCTGTGCTAGGAAAAAGCCTAGTGTGGAAAAATTAAGCAACATGCTCTATATTTGAGTGGAATCCGTGGCAACCTCCCATTGACTTAAATTGGAAAGGAAGAAATGTGTCCCAAACTGTCATTTCTCTGCCTCTTATTGAAATTAATAGGAGGCTGCTGCGGATTGTGTGGTAACTCAAGATTCTCGGGAGCTCTCTTCCACAAAATCCGCTGCACTCATAATGAAATCAATAGGAGGCGGATTCAATGCCAGAAACCGCTGATTTCAGCAGTTTCCTCATTCAGAATATGGGAAAATAGTGGGAGATATGGGAGATAATTATACATTGGGGAACAGTGTGAACTACATCTTATAGTGGTCTCTTATAGTATAAGACTGATGTAGTTCACACTGTGTAAACGTATGGTGCTTTCTGTAAGTGTAAGCTGCTTTGTGTACTGTTTAATGATTACACACAAAGCACTTGACACTTACACAGTATTTTGTGTATGGTGTGTATACTGTTTTTACATTATTAACCTTTTTTTACACCAGCAGGTTGTTTCGCAGGCTCTCTTGCCTCTCTGCCTCTTGCCTCTCTGCCTCCTAGGCTTCTGTCCTCTGGCGCTTGCTGCATCCGCCCACTGATGACATCAGCAAGCGCCAGACACACATAATGCACTGCTATGGACTGTGGAGCATTTCCCCTGCTTCCCCCGTCCCGTGGGCCCCAGACAGATGATGCAATCACGTCTGTGCATTCACGCAGGTATTCAGTTTGGAACAAGCATCCTTAACGGTGTGCTTTCCAGCTGAATAGCACTGCTACAGACGGTAGTGTGACTTCTCAGTGGCTAAAGCCATCCGAAATATGTATTTTCCGATGGCTTTAGGCGACCTCTGTGTTTTGGTCATTCGACCCCTGTTGGGGTCGAGACCCACAGGTTGAGAACCGCTGGTGTAGACTGTCCCAACATGGAACAGAAACTGTGGACACTGACTTTGATTTTAACTAAAGTCAATCTCTACACTTCTTCCTTGGTGGGACAAAAGGAAATGTGACAATTGAATGTCAGGAGTGTAATTCCACAGAAAAACAAGGTTTCTATAATATTTCATCCTCCTCTTCAAGTCACAGAAATTTTCTTTCTCAGGATATTGCAAGAAGACTCCCACTAGCTATTGGTGCCGATGATGAGCTCTCCACACCAATAACATATTTAATGCCTATTAAGAAATATACTAATTATTTCTGGATAATGCAAATTTAGGTTTTTGAAAGTAGTATATATTTTTTATTAATTTTTATACATATCTCCCCATTGTCCCCCCTCCCTCCCAGGCATACCCCAACCCCCCAGTGTCTATATTCATTGGTTATGATTATATGCATAGATACAAGTCCTTTGATTGATCTCTTATCTACCTAACCTAACTTTAATCTTCCTGCTGTAATTTCACAGTCTGTTTGAAGCTTTGCTGTCTCTGTATCTATCCTTTTGTTCATCAGTTTATAATGTTCTTTATTATCCCCCAATGAGTGCGATCATGTGATGCTTCTCCTTCATTGACTGGCTTATTTCGCTAAGCATAGGCTCTCCAGTTCCAACCAGGTTGCTGCAAATGGTAAGAATTCCTTCTTTTTAATGGCAGCATAGAATTCCATTGTGTAGATGTACCACAGTTTTCTGATCCACTCATCTGCTGACGGGCACATAGGCTGTTTCCAAATTGTGGCTATTGTAAATTGTGCTGCTATGAACATAGGGGTGCATAAATCCTTTCTGATTGGTGTTTGTGATTTCTTAGGACAAATTCCTAAGAGTGGGATTACAGAGTCAAATGGGAGATCCATTTTTAGTTTATTGAAGAAACTCTATACTGTTCTCCACAGGGGCTGCACCAGTCTGCATTCCCACCAACAGTGCACAAGGGTTCCTTTTTCTCCTGCATCCTCGCCAACACTTGTCGTTTGTTGATTTGTTGATGATTGGCATTCTGACCGGTGTAAGATGATATTGCATTGTCATTTTGATTTGCATCTCTCGGATGATTAGTGAATTTGAACATGTTTTCATGTGTCTCTTGGCCTTCCATCTGTCGTCTTTCGAAAAGGTTCTATTTAGGTCCCTTGCCCATTTTTTTATTGGATCATTCATCTTCCTTTTATTAAGTTGTGTAAGTTGGCTGTAGATTTTGGAGATTAAACTTTTATCAGTGATAACATTTGCAAAAATGTTCTCCCATACAGTGATCTTCCTTGTTGTTTTGTTGCTGGTTTCTTTTGCTGTTCAAAAGCTTTTTATTTGATGTAATCCCATTTGTTTATTTTTTCTTTAGCTTCCATTGCCTTTGGAGCACTATCAGTGAAGAAGTTTTTTCGGCATATATCTGAGATTGTGCTGCCTGTGGACTCCTCTAGTATATTTATGGTTTCCCTTCTAATGTTTAAGTCCTGTATCCATTTTGAGTTTATTTTTGTATTTGGTGTAAGTTGGTGGTCCAGTTTCATTTTTTTGCATGTATCTGTCCAATATTCCCAACACCATTTGTTGAAGAGGCTATCTTGGCTCCATTGAATGTTCATGCCTCCTTTGTCAAATATTAGTTGAGCATAATGGTTTGGGTGGATATCTGGGTTCTCTTCCATTGGTCTATATGCCTGTTCTTGTGCCAGTACCAGGCTGTTTTGAGAACAGTTGCTTTGTAATATAGCTTGATATTTGGTATTGAGATCCCACCTACTTTATTCTTCTTTCTCAGAATTGCTATAGCTATTGGTGGTCTTTTTTTTTGTTCCAGATGAATCTATGAAGAATTCTTTCTAGGTCTGTGAAATATGTCATTGGTATTTTAATGGGTAGTGCATTGAATCTATAGCATGCTTTGGGCAGTATGGACATTTTAATGATGTTGATTCTCCCAATGCATGAGAATGGTATGCTCTTCCATCTGTTAACATCTTCCTCTATGTCTTTTTTCAGTGTCCTGTAGTTTTCTGCATATAGGTCTTTTACCTCATTAGTTAGGTTTATTCCTAGGAATCTTAATATTTTTGGTGCGAAGGTAAATGGGATTGCTTTGTTAGTCTCTCTTTCTGTAATTTCATTATTAGTGTATAGAAATGCCACAGACTTCTTAGCATTAATTTTGTATCCTGCTACATTGCCAAATTCATTAATTAAGTCAATTAGTTTTGGAATGGAGTCCCTTCAGTTTTTTATGTATAATATCATGTCATCTGCAAATAAGGACAGCTTTACTTCTTCTTTTCCAATTTGGATGCCTTTTATTTCTTCTTCTTGTCTAATTGCAATGGCTAATACATTCAGTGCTATGCCAAACCGGAGAGGTGAGAGTGGGCATCCCTGTCTTATTCCTGTTCTTAGGGGAAATGGTTTTAGTTTTTGCCCATTAAGTATGATGTTAGCTGTAGGTTTATTATATATGGCTTTTATGACGTTGAGGTATGCTCCTTTTATTCCCACTTTGCTGAGAGTTTTTATCAAGAAAGGGTGTTGGATTTTGCCAATGCTTTTTCTGCGTCAATTGATATGACTATGTGATTTTTATCTCTCAATTTGTTTATGTGATGTATCACGTTTTTTGATTTGTGGATATTGTACCATCCCTGCATTCCTGGGATGAATCCTACTTGGTCTTGGTGTATGATCTTTCTGATGTAGTGCTGGATCTGATTTGCTAGAATTTTGTTGAGGATTTCTGCATCTATGTTCATGAGAGATATTGGCCTATAATTCTCTTTCATTGTGTTGTCTTTATCTGGTTTTGGTATTAGGGTGATGCTGGCTTCATATAAGGTGTTTGGAAGTGTTCCTTCTTCTTGAATGTTTTTGAATAATCTGAGGAGGATAGGTTTTATATCTTCCTTGAATGTTTGGTAAAACTCTCCTGTGTAGCCATCTGGTCCTGTGCTTTTATTTGCTGCAAGCTTTTTGATGACTGCTTCAATTTCTTCCATTGTTATTGGACTATTGAGATGTTTAGATTCCTCCTCGTTGAGTTTTGGAAGGTTATATTTTTCTCGGAATATGTCCATTTCTTACAGGTTGTCCAATTTGTTGAAATAGAGTTGTTCATAGTATTTTTTAACAATCCTTTGTATTTCCTCAGGGTCTGTTGTTATTTCTCTTCTTTCATTTCCGATTTTGTTCATTTGGGTCTTCTCTCTTTGCTTCTTGGTGAGCTTGTCTAGGGGTCCATCAATCTTGTTTATCCTTTCAAAGGACCAGCTCTTGGTTTTGTTGATCTTTTGAATTGTTTCTTTGCTCTCCAAGTTGTTCATCTGCTCTGATCTTCACTATTTCCTTCTTTCTGCGTACACTGAGCTTATATTGTTGCTCTTGTTCTAGCTCTTCGAGTTGTAGGTTTAGGTAATTTATTACCATTGTTTCCTGTTTTTTTTCAGTAGGCTTGTAGGGCTATGAACTTTCCTCTCAAGACTGCTTTCACTATGTCCCACAAATTTTGTATTGTTGTGTTGTCATTGTCATTTGTTGCCATGATGTTTTTTATTTCTTCCTTCATCTCTCTGGTTACCCAGTCATTGTTTAATAGCATGCTGTTTATTCTCCATGTGTTTGATTTCTTTCTATTGGTTTTATTATAGTTGATTTCCAGTTTTATGCCACTGTGGTCTGAGAAAATGTTTGATATGACTTCTATCTTCTTGAATTTGAAGAGACTTTTCTTATGACCCAACATATGATCAATCTTTGAAAATGACCCATGTGTGCTAGAGAAGAAAGTATATTCTGTGGCTTTGGGGTGAAATGTTCTGAAGATGTCAATTAATTCCATCTGGTCTAGTGCGTCATTTAGGATTGAGGTTTCTTTGCTGATTTTTTGTTTAGAGGATTTGTCCAGTGGTGACAATGGGGTATTAAAGTCTCCTACTATGATTGTATTGCTGTCAATCTCTCACTTAATACCCTCCAGGAGTTTTTTTATGTATTTAGGTGCTCCTATATTGGGTGCGTATATGTTTACTAGAGTTATATCTTCTTGTTGGATTGTTCTCTTTAGTATTATGAAGTGGCCTTCTTTATCTCTTGTTATGTCCTTCACTTTGAGATCTAATTTGTCAGATATAAGTATTGTAACCCCAGCTTTTTTTTCATTTCCATTTACCTGAAATACCATCTTACATCCCTTCACTCTCAATCTGTGTGCTTTTTTTTTCCTGAGGTGGGTTTCATGTAGATAGGCGATATGTGGATCATGTTTTCTTATTAAATCGATTACTCTATGTCTCTTGATTGGAGTATTTAATGCATTTACATTTAAAGTTATTATTGATAGGTATTTGTCCATCACCATTTTTAGTCTTTAGCCCAGAGTTCCGTCTTCACTTCCTATTTCTTTTTATTACTGCAGACCCTTTAACATTTCTTGCATTGCTGGTTTGGTGGTAATATATTCCCTTAGTCTTTTTTTTTCTCTGTGAAGCTTCTGATTTCACCTTCAATTTTGATTGAAAGCCTTGCATGGCACAGTATCCTTGGATTCAGACCTTTCCTTTGCATGACTTTGTATATTTCATTCCATTCTCTTCTGTCCTGATGAGTTTCTGTTGAAAAATCAGTAGCTAGTCTTATGGGGGTTTCTTTGTATGTAACTTTCTGTTTCTCTCTGGCCGCTTTTAAGATTCTTGCTTTGTCGTTGCTGTTCGCCAATTTAATTATAATGTGCCTTGATGTCGGTTTTGTGGGGTTCATTTTGCTTGGGACTCTGAGCTTCTTGGATTTGTGTGGGTTTTTCCTTTCCTATTTCAGGGAAGTTTTCTGTCATTATTTATTCAAACAGGTTTTCTATTCCTTGCTCAGTTTCCACTCTTTTTGGAACCCCACTTATGCGGATGTTTTCTTATTTTGTGTTATTCCAAAGTTCCCTTCGGCTCTCCTCTTGCTTTTTAATTCTTTTTTTCTAGAAGCTGCTCTACTTGAGTATTTTTTTCTACCTTGTCTTCTACCTCAGTGATGCAGTCCTCTGCTTCTTCTGGTCTACTTTTGATGCTTTCTACTGATTTCTTTACAGCAGTGATATCATTTTTCATTTCTTCTTGTTTATTCTTCATTTCCTCTTGGCTGTTACTCCTATTGTTGTTTTTGTCTTCCATTCTTCTCAGCTACTTTATGACCATTTCTGTGAAATCTTTCTCTGGCAGGTTTATTTCTCCTTCTATTTTGTTTACTTGCTTTTTTGGTGATGCCTACTTTCCTTTCTTATACTGGTGTTTATTCGTGTGCCCATGGTCTTTCTTCTCTGGGTGTCTAGTTATGTAGTTCTTTCTCCTATGTTGATTTAAAGGCACAAAATACAACATGACAATGTACAACACACTAGGCACTGTATAGCAATATATTCACAATGTTAATAACCACAGATAAGGTTACCACCAATTAAAGACAAATTAAGGGTAAGTAGAGAAAGAAGAAGAGAGAAATGAGCAACAAAGAAAAGAAAGAAGTGCTTAAATGAAATTGGAGAATGGAGAAAAAAGAGGAAAAAACAAACAAACTATAAACAGTCTAAAAACCAACAAAAGAAAAAAAAGAAGAAGAAAAGGGAAAAAAATAGTAAGTGATAAAAGAAAGAGAATAAGAAATAAAAAGGGAACAAATTATATATGTGAGTAGAAAACTCCAATTGTACAGCCACTAATCACAACAAATGTCCTCAACAAGTATCTGGAGATTAATACAAAGTATACATAACAACTAATATCAAGGGAGGTGGGGAAAAACAGGGATAACAAAACAAAACAAAACAAAACTTAGCAAACAAAGAGAAAAATAAAACAAGTAGAATAAGCTAAAACAATCTCACAGAAAAGCATAAAAAATCTATATAATCACCGTTCAGGCATACAGCAACAAAAGGAAATAGAGATAAATAATATTTTGGATAGTGAAGACAGAGAAGAGAGAGGTTTTTATGGACCTGGAGTAGGGGATTTGAAATTAGATATATAAGTGGGGTGAAATTTTAACCAGGTAAAAAGAAATAATTGGGATTTTTCTCAAGATGGCGGCATAGGTAAACACCTACACTGCTGCCTCGCACAACAATTTCAAAACTACAACTAAAAGACAGAACTGACATCATCCAGAACCACAGGAAAGCTGGATGAGTGGAAGTTCTACAACTAGAAGGAAAGAGAGGGGCTCATGGAGACCCAGAGGAGCTGCAAAAAGCTGAGGTACGGAGACTTGCACGCGGAGAGAGCGGGTGCCAAAGTACCTGGCTGGCTTTCTCTGGCCGGAGGGAAACGGAGACTCTCCAAGGCATTGAACCCCTTATCCTACGACACTAAACCCCAGATCCAGCCAAAACTCCTATGGGGGGAGTTTGGACTGTGAAAAGGGAGCGGTTCACGGAAATTTGGGGGAGTCGCAAAGGATCAAAGGCCTGGTGGCGTGCATGGCAATGCGCCGCAGAGGACAGACTGCTGATTGTGCAGCTGGCTTTCGCTAGTGGGAGAGAGACAGACCCTCCCAACTGGGCCACTTCTGACTCCACTAAGCCCCTGTTTTGGGTGAAACCCTGGGGACCTAGACTCCTGTGGTAGGCAGGGGAGCCGGAAAGACAGCGGTCTAAAGGCACTGTACACGTGCACAAGGACCACTCATGCGATTACCCAGTCACATGAGACTCAGGGGCCGTGGAGGGCGGGGACGGCTGGAAGGCAAGGCAGTCCCTTAAGCCCTGAGACTCCACCCCTCCCAAGCTCAACAGAGGCTTCTGCGGCTTTGCAGTCTGGTATCATAAGGCTGAATTCAACACAGAAGTTCTCCCGGCATAGTGAAAATGCCGAGCCAAGGGAAGGGATTACAAACAAAAGAAATGGAGGAAAAAAAAACGACTGGATACAGAGTTCAAAACCACGCTTATAAGGTTTTTCAAGAATATGCTAGAAAAGTTGAATAAATTAATGAGACCCGAGGAATCCAAGATGGCGGCATAGGTAAACACCTACACTGCTGCCTCGCACAAAAATTTTAAAACTACAACTAAAAGACAGAACGGACATCATCCAGAACCACAGGAAAGCTGGCGGAGTGTAAGTTCTACAGCTAGAAGGAAAGAGAGGGGCTCACGGAGACCCAGAGGAGCTGCAAAAAGCCGAGGTACTGAGACGCGCGTGTGGAGAGAGCAGGCGCCAGAGAACCTGGCTGGCTTTCTCTGGCGGGAGGGAAGTGGAGACTCACAACGGCATTGAACCCCTTATTTTAAAACACTAAACCCCAGATCCAGCGAAACTCATACGGGGGGAGTTTGGACGGTGAAAAGGGAGAGGTGCACGGAAATTTAGGGGAGTAGCAGAAGATCAGGTCTGATCTCGCACGCGCACGGTGCTGCACGCAGGACAGACTGCTGATTGTGCCGCTGGCTTTCGCGACTGGGCAGGAGACAGACCCGCCGAACTGTGCCACTTCTGACTCCACTAAGCCCTTGTTTCGGGCGAAACCCTGGGGACCTAGACTCGTGTGGTCCTAGTGCTCAGGGGAGCTGGAAAGGCAGCGGTTAGAGGCACTGAGGGTGCTTGCGCACACAAGGACCACTCCAGCGATTACCCAGTCACGTGAGACTCAGGGGCCGTGGAGGGCAGGGCCGACTGGAAGGCAAGGCGGTCCCTTAAGCCCTGAGACTCCACC
>JAAGEH010000032.1:28257458-28270443 GCA_011751065.1 Lasiurus cinereus
CTACAAAAGATGGATAAATTTAGCAAGACCCAAGAGGAGATGAAAAAGGACCAACTAGAAATTAAACATACACTGACTGAAATAAAAAATATTATATAGAGACCTAATAGCAGACTAGAGGAAGGCAAGAATGAAGTAAAATTTTTGAAATATAAAGAATCAGAAAACACTCAACTGGAAAAGCAAGAAGAAAAAAGAATCCAAAAATGTGAAGATAATGTAAGGAGCCTCTGGGATAGCTTCAGGCGTACCAACATCAGAATTGTGGGGGTGCCAGAAGAAGAGAGAGAGCAAGATACTGAAACTCTATTTGAAGAAATAATGACTAAAAACTTCCCATATCTGGTGAAAGAAATAGACTTAGAAGTCCAGGAAGCACACAGAACCCCAAATAAAAGGAATCCAAAGAGGACCACACCAAGACACATCATAATTAAAATACCAAGAGCAAAACACAAAGAGAGAATATTAAAAGCAGCAAGAGAGCCAAAACCAGTTTGGCTCAGTCGGCCTGTGGACTGAAAGGTCTCAGGTTTGATTCTGGTCAAGAGCATGTATTCTGGTTGCAGGCAAATCCCCAGTAGGGGGCATGCAAGAGGTGGCTGATCAATGTCTGTCTCTCATCGATGTTTCTAACTCTCTATCCCTCTCCTTTCCTCTCTATAAAAAAAACCAATAAAATATATTAAAAAATAAAATCAGCTAAAGAAAAACAATTAACTACCTATAAGGGAGCACTCATCTGACTGTCAGCTGATTTCTCAACAGAAACTATGCAGGCCAGACAGGAGTGGCAAGAAATATTAAAAGTGATGAATAGCATGAACCTACAACCAAGATTACCCAGCAAAGCTATAATTCAGAATTGAAGATCAGATAAAGCGCTTCACAGATAAGAAAAAACTAAAGGAGTTCATCAACACCAAACCAGTATTATATGAAATGTTGAAAGGTATTCTTTAAAAAGAGGAAGAAGAAAAAAGTAAAAGATAAAAAGTTATGAACAACAAATACATATTTATCAACAAATGAATCTAAAAATTAAATGAATTAAAAAGTTGATCAACAGAATAAACTGGTGAATATAATAGAATCAGGAGCACAGAAAGGGAGTGGACTGTTAATTCTCAGGGGGAAAGGGGTGAGGGGGGTGCATTGAGAGATTGGCCAAAAATCATACAACTTTGGATGAGGTCAATGGGGGGAGAGGTAAAGTTAGAGGGAGGCGTTGGAGCCAGGTGGAGGGAAGCTATGGAGGGGAAAAAAGAAAAACAAATGTAATAATCTAAATAATAAAGATTTAATTTAAAATAAAACCCACACAAAAAGAAGAAAAAAAAGCCAACAGATGATGAAAAATTGAAATATAAGTATAAATATTATTTAAAATTGGATAAGTACATATAAAAAAATGAAACTAGACCACCAATTACACCATACACAACCAAAAACTCAATGTAGATAAAATATATAAATACTAGAGGCCCAGTGCATGAAATTTGTGCATGGAGGGGGAGGGTTCCTCAGCCTGGCCTACACCTCTCCAATCTGGGATGCTTCAAGGGATGTCTGACTGTCAGTTTAGGTGCTATCAGACCTAAACCTGCAGTTGGACATCACTCTCGCAATCTGGGACTGTTGGCTTTTAACTGCTTACCTGCCTGCCTGCCTGATCATCCCTTACTGATCGCCCTGCTGGTGTGATCACCCCCAAATCTGCCCTGCCGGCCTGATGGCCTCTAACCACTCTGCCTTGGCCCCATCACCATGATTTTCTCCAAAAAGGCATCTGGAAGATGCCTGGTTTATCTGTTCTAATTAGCATATTACCCTTTTATCAGGATACATAAGTCCCCAGAACATAAAATCCCTAGAATAAATCATAGGTAGTAAGATCTCAGACATAGATGGAGCAACATTTTTATTGATTTATTATCCTAGGATAAGGTAAACAAAAACAAATGGGACTACATCAAACTAAAAAGCTACTTCACAACAAAAGAAACCATCAACAAAATAAAAAGAACCCACTGTATGGGAGAACATATTTGCCAATGATAAATCTGATAAGGGGCTAATTTCCAAAATGTATAAATAACCTTATACAACACAACAACAGGGAGACAAACAATCCAATTAAGCAAAGTACCTGAATAAATTATTTTTCAAAAAGAATATACCTCTAGAAAGACATAGTAAAAAAAAATGTTCAATGTCACTAATAATCAGACATCAGACAAATGAAAATTCAAACAACAATGAGGTATCACCTCACACCTGCCAGACTGGCTATAATCAATAAATAAACAAACAAGTGATGGTAAGGATGTTGAAAAAAAAACAAACCCTCATATATTGGTGGGAATGCAGCCACTGGTAAAGCCACTGTAGAAAACAGTATGGAGCTTCCTCAAAAAATTAAAAATGAATCTGCCCTTTGACCCAGAGATCCCACTTATGGAAATATAGCCTAAGAATCCCAAAATACCAATCCAAAAAGATATATGAATCCCTATACCCATAACAACATTATTTGCAATAACCAAGATCTGAAACAGCTCATGTGCCACCAGTAGATGATTGGATAAAAAGGTGTGACACATTTACACAATGGAATTTTAAGAGGCGACAGAAAGGAAGTAACTAAACCTTTGAGATAGCATGAATGGACCTAAGGATTATTATGCTAAGCAAAATAAGCCAGTCAGAGAAAGACAAAAAAAAATAATATCTCATATATATATGAAATCTAATGAACAAAATAAACTGACAAACAAAATAGATCCAGAGGCATGGAACAGACTGACAAATGTCAGAGGTGAAGGAGGTAGGAGGAACTGGATGAAAAGTGAATAGATTAGCCAAAGAACATTCACACATAGCCCACTGACACAGACAATAGTATATTGACAGCCAGATGAAGGGTTGATGGAGCTGGACAAAAGGGGTGGTGGTCAATGGGGATATCAGTAATAGTGTCAATAATAAAAAAATAAAATTTATCATGTGTCAAGAAGCAGAACAAAGAGAAAAAAATGGCGGCAGAATAGACGGACGCGTCTGGAGTCTTGTCGCTGGGCAGCAGGAGAGAGAGCAGCTGAGAGTCACACTGGGAGTGTTTGTTGGCAAGTTAAGAGTCAGTTATCCTCCAAGAGAAGGTGGGGGACTGCTGGATGGGGCTTCCCTGACCAGGCACCCCACTGCCATGAGGTTTTTGTCTGCTGGAGCCACCAGCGCGAACAAGGAGACCCTGCCATCTTGCAGAGGGAGGTGGATGTCTGCGGTGGTCTGAAAGCGGAGTGGCAGCACTCACCAAAGAGCCGGGGACCCAGAACAGTGCTCTCCAAACGGCGCAGATACACAGACTCAGAGGAGCCCCACACGCCACACAGAAAGGTCAAATTTCGCCTGGGATAACGTGAGGTCTCCTGTCCTGCAGAACAGAGATGCACACACTGTGGGAACCAGGCTGCAGAAAAGCTGCTTCTGGAGAGGTCCACAGATGTGGGGCAGGGAATGATTCCTAAGTGTGGAAGCAGACTCTCCGAGTTGACAGAGAGGAGCTCTGGAAAACAACTCATTTTGATCTGAGACAGAAGAACAGCCTGGGAGTTATTACAGTGTCCCAGCTGCTTGAATCCCCACAAACCATTATTGAGAACCACAGAGTAGCAGGATCTAAGCATAGCCTAGAGAGGTCCTGTGCTTAGTCTCAGAGGTCAATTCTGAAACACTGCCACCCAGTGGATGACGCTCAAATTGACTCTCGCATAACCACAAAAGAATAAAGAGATTAAAACACATCTCAGCAGTGGAACACAGGGAACTGCAATACCCTCCCAACTGGGAAACAGGAGTGCTACCCAGAACAATAGTGGAAGTGAATGACCTCCACTACTGCCCTTTCTACTTTTATTTCTTTTTCTTTTCTTTTTTATTTTTATTTTCTATTTTTGAATATTTTAATTTTTTTTTTGTTTTCTGCTCAATTGATTTTACCTTTTTAATTATTACATTTTTGTTTTCAACTAGTATTATTACTACTACTATTCCACCTTTTTGGGAAAAAAAACAAGCATTATTTTGTTTTCTTTTTATTTTACTCTGGGATTAGAGTTCTACATTCTATTTTCATCTTTCCTTTAGCATAATTTTACTCTATCTCAACTCTACCTTTATGCCAACACTCTCCTCCTAACTTTCCCCATTTTGTTGTCTTGTTTCTCTTTCCCTTTTCTAACTTTATATTCTCCCTATTCTTTGTCTTTACCTGGTTAAAATTTCACCCCACTTACATATCTAATTTTAAATCCCCTAATCCAAGTCTATACAAACTTCTCTCTTCTTGTCTTCACTATCCAAAAAGTTATTTTTCTCAATGTCCTTTTGTTGCAGTTTGCCAGAATGGTGATTATATCAATTTTTTGTACTTTTTTGTGAGATTGTTTTAGCTTATTCTATTTTTTTTATTTTGCTTTTTGTTTGCTTTGTTTTGGTTTGTTTCTACCTCTCTTTTTCCTCGCCTCCCTTGATATTAGTTGTTATTTGTACTTTGTATTAATCTCCAGGAGCTTCTTGCGGCATTTGTTGGGATTGGTGGCTGTTTTATTGGAGTTTCTCCTCAAATCTATATTTTGTTCCCCTTTTCTCTCTTATCCTCTTTCTCCTCTTTCTATTTTCTCTGACTTTTTTTCTCTTTCTCATTTCTTCTTCTTCTCCTTTTTATTTATTTTATTTTATTTTATGTGTTTTTTCTCCCTTCTCCCAATTTGATTTTGCCAATTTTTTCGTTTCTTTTTTCCTCATTATCTTCTTCTTCTTTCCCTACTTACCCCTAATTGGTCTTTAATTGATGGTAACCGTATTTGTGGTTATTAATATCGTGAATACATTTCTGTTCAGTGTCTTGTGTGTTGTACCTGCTCTGTTTTTAGTTTGTGCCTTTGAATCAAGGTATGAGAGAGAATTACATGACCAGACACCTGGAGAAGAAAGACCATGGCAGACGAAGAAACAGCGCATATATGACAGAAAGGCAGGTATCACCAGAAAAGGAAGTAAATGAAATAGAAGCAGAAATATGCCTGAGAGAGAAGAAGTTCAGAGAAATGATCATAAGGTGGATGAAAAGAATGGAAGACAAAATTGACAATGTGAATAAGAACCAAGAGGAAATGAAGAAAAGCAAAGAGGAAAGAAAGAAGAACCAGGAAGAAATGCAAAAAGAAATTAAAAATGACATCACTTCTATAAAGAACTCAATAGAAAGCATTAAAAGTACACAAGAAGAAGCAGATGATCTCATCAGTGAGCTAGAATGCACGGTAGGAAAAAGTATCCAAGTACAGCAGCTTCTAGAAAAAATAAAAATAAAAAGCAAGAGGAGAGCCTAAGGGAACTTTGGGATAACATGAAACAAAAAAACATCTGCATAATTGGGGTGCCAGAAAGAGCAGAAACAGAGCAAGGAACAGAAAAGCTGTTTGAAGAAATAGTGACAGAAAACTTTCCTAATATAGGGAAAAGAAAAAAACAACACAAATCCAAGAAGCTCACAGAGTCCCAAGCAAAATGAACCCCACAAAACCAACACCAAGGCACATTATAATTAAATTGGCAAATACCAAGGACAAAGTAAGAATCTTAAAAGCTGCCAGAGAAAAACAGAAAGTTATCTACAAAGGAACCCCCATAAGACTATCAACGGATTTCTCAACAGAAACTCATCAAGCCAGAAGGGAATGGAATGAAATATACAAAGTCATACAAAGTAAGGGTCTGAATCCAAGAATACTGTACCCAGCAAGGTTTTCAATCAAAATTGAAGGTGAAATCAGAAGCTTCACAGACTAAAAAGGACTAAGGGAATATATTACCACTAAATCAGCAATGCAAGAAATGTTAAAAGGTCTGCTGTAATAAAAAGAAAGAGGAAGCAAAGAAGGAACTCAGGGTAAGGACTAAAAATGGTGACAGATAAGTACCTATCAATAATAACTTTAAATGTAAACGGATTAAATGCTCCAATCAAAAGACATAGGTAAACCAATTGAGTAAGAAAACATGATCCATGTATCTGCTATCTACAAGAAACCCACCTCAGGAAAAGAGATGCACACAGATTGCGGGTGAAGGGATTGAAGATGGTATTTAAGGCAAATGGAAATGAAAATGAAAAAAAAAAAAAAGCCGGGGTTGCAATACTAATATCTGACAAATTAGATCTCAAAGAGAACAACATAACAAGTGATAAAGAAGGCCACTTCATAATACTAAAGGGAAAAATCCAACAAGAAGAAATAACTTTGGTACACATATACTCACCCAATATAGGAGCACATAAATACATAAAAAAACTCCTGGAGGATATTGAGGGAGAGATTGACAGCAATATGATCATAGTAGGAGACTTTAATACTCCACTGCCACCATTTCACAAATCCTCTAAACAAAAAATCAGCAAAGAAACATGAATCCTAAAAGACTTATTTGACCAGATGGAATTAATTGACATCTACAGAACATTTCACCCCAAAGCCACAGAATATACTTTCTTCTCTAGCACACATGTGTCATTTTCAAAGATAGATTATATGTTGGGTTATAAGAAAAGTCTCTTCAAATTCAAGAAGATAGAATTCATATCAAGCTTTTGCTCAGACGACAGTGGTATGAAACTAGAAATCAACTATAATAAAAACAATAGAAAGAAATCAAACACATGGAGACTAAACAGCATGCTATTAAACAATTACTGGATAACCAGAGAGATCAAGGAAGAAATAAAAAACATAATGGAAACAAAAGACAATGACACACAACAATACAAAATTTATGGGACACAGTGAAAGCAGTCTTGAGTGGGAAGTTCATAGCCCTACAAACCTACAGCAAAATACAGGAAACAATGGTAATAAATTTTCTAATCCTACAACTCAAAGAGCTAGAAAGAGAGCAACAAGAAAAGCCCAGTGCAAGCAGAAGGAAGGAAATAATAAAGATCAGAGCGGAGATAATCAACATCGAGACCAAAGAAACAATTCAAAAGATCAACAAAATCAAGAGCTGGTCCTTTGAAAGGATAAACAAGATTGATGGACCTCCAGCCAGGCTCACCAAGAAACAAAGAGAGAAGACCCAAATAAACAAACTCAGAAATGAAAGAGGAGAAATAACAACAGACCCCGCTGAAATTCAAAGGATTGTTAAAAAATACTCTGAACAACTCTATTCCAACAAATTGGACAACCTGCAAGAAATGGACATATTCCTAGAAAAATATAACCTTCCAAAACTCAATGAGGAGGAATCTAAACATCTCAATAGTCCAATAACTATGGAAGAAATTGAAGCAGTCATCAAAAAGCTTCCAGCAAACAAAAGCCCAGGACCAGATGGCTACACAGGAGAGTTTTACCAAACATTCAAGGAAGAATTAAAACCTGTCCTCCTCAGACTATTCAAAAATATTCAAGAAGAAGGAACACTTCCAAACACCTTCTATGAAACCAGCATCACCCTAATTCCAAAACCACATAAAGACAACACAATGAAAGGGAATTATAGGCCAATATCTCTGACGAACATAGATGCCAAGATCCTCAACAAAATTCTAGCAAATCGGATCCAACAGTACATCAGAAAGATCATACACCATGACCAGGTAGGATTCATCCCAGAAATGCAGGGATGGTACAATATCCACAAATCAATAAATGTGATACATCACATAAACAAATTGAGAGATAAAAATCACATAGTCATATCAATTGATGCAGAAAAAGCATTTGACAAAATCCAACACCCTTTCTCAATAAAAACTCTCAATGAACTGGGAATAGAAGGATCATACCTCAACATCATAAAAGCCATATATGATAAACCAACAGCTAACATCATACTTAATGGACAAAAACTAAAACCATTTCCCCTAAGAACAGGAATAAGACAGGGATGTCCACTCTCACCTCTCCTGTTCGACATAGTACTGGAATTATTAGCCATTGCAATTATACAAGAAAAGAAATAAAAGGCATCCAAATTGGAAAAGAAGAAGTAAATCTGTCCTTATTTGCACATGACATGATATTGTACATAAAAAACCTAAAGAACTCCATCTGAAAACTAATTGACTTAATAAATGAATTCAGTAATGTAGCAGGATACAAAATTAATGCCAATAAATCTATGGCATTTCTATATACTAATAGTGAAATTACAGAATGAGAGACTAAAAAAGCAATCCCATTTACCATCGCACCAAAAACATTAAGATACCTAGGAATAAACATAACTAAGGAGGCAAAAGACCTATGTGTAGAAAACTACAGGACACTGAAAAAAGAGATAGAGGAAGATGTAAACATATGGAAGAGCATACCGTGCTCATGGATTGGGAGAATCAACATCATTAAAATGTCCATACTACCCAAAGCAATCTATAGATTCAATGCACTACCCATTAAAATACCAATGATGTATTTTATAGATCTAGAAAGAATTCTTCAAAGATTCATCTGGAACAAAAAAAGACCATGAATAGCCACAGCAATGCTGAGAAAGAAGAGTAAAGTAGGTGGTATATCAATACCATATTTCAAGCTATATTACAAAGCAACTGTTCTCATAATTGCCTGGTACTTCCCATGAACAGACATACAGACCAATGGAATAGAATAGAGAATCCAGATATCCACCCAAACCACTATGCTCAATTAATATTTGACAAAGGAGGCATGAACATACAATGGAGTCAAGGCAGCCTCTTCAATAAATGGTGTTGGGAAAATTGGACAGATACATGCAAAAAGTGAAACTGAACCACCAACTTACACCAAATACAAAAATAAACTCAAAATGGATACAGGACTTGAACATTAGACCGGAAACCATAAAAATGCTAAAGGAATCAACAGGCAGCATAATCTCAGACACATGCTGAAAGAACTTCTTCACTGATACTGCTCCAAAGGCAATGGAAGATAAAGAGAAAATAAACAAATGGGACTACATCAAAATAAAAGGCTTTCGCACAGCAAAAGAAATAATCAACAAAACAACAAGAAAGATCACTGTATGGGAGAACATATTTGCAAATGTTATCACTGATAAAGGTTTAATCTCCAACATCTACAGCCAACTTATACAACTTGAGAAAAGGAAGATAAATGATCCAATAAAAAAATGGGCAACTGACGACAGAAGGAAGGCCAAGAGACAGATGAAAACATGTTCAAAGTCACTAATTATCTGAGAGATGCAAAGTAAAAGGACAATGTGGTACCATCTCACACCTGTTAGAATGGCAATCATCAACAAATCAGTAAACGACAAGTATTGGCGAGTATGCGGAGAAAAAGGAACTCTTGTGTACTCTTGGTGGGAATGCAGACTTGTGCAGCCACTATGGAGAACAGTATGGAGTTTCCTCAAAATACTAAAAATGGAACTACCATTTGACCCAGCAATCCCACTCCTAAGAATATATCCTAAGAAATTACAAACACCAATCAGAAAGGATTTATGCACTCCTATGTTTATAGCAGCACAATTTACAATAGCTACAATTTGGAAACAGCCTAGGTGCCTGTCAGCAGATGATTGGTTCAGAAAACTATGGTACTTCTACACAATGGAATTCTATGCTGCCATTAAAAAGAAGGAATTCTTACCATTTGCAGCAACCTGGATGGAACTGGAGAGCCTTATGCTAAGTGAAATAAGCCAGTCAATGAAGGAGAAACACCACATGATCTCATTCATTTGTGGATAATAAAGAACATTATAAACTGATGAACAAAAGGATAGACACAGAAACAGTAAAGTATCAAACAGACTGTCAAATTACAGCAGGAAGTTTAAGGAGAGGTGGTGTATATAAGAGATCAACAAAAGGACTTGTATGCATGAATATAAGTGTAACCAATGAACACAGACACTGGGCAGTTGGGGTATGCTTGCGAGGGGTCTTTTGGGGAATATGTATACATGTTACACAATAAAAATATATATATGTATATAAAAAATAAAATTTATAATGTTGAATTTAAAGAGATACAGATTATATAATAGTAGAGGCCTCGTGCATAAAATTCTTCATAGTGGGTGTGTCCTTCAGCCCAGTCTGCACACTCTCCAATCTGGGACCCCTTAAGTGGTGTCCAATTGCCTGTTTAGGCTCAATCATGTTGGGAAAGGGCCTAAAAGAACAGTTGGACATCTCTCTCACAGTCCAGGACTCCTGGTTCCCAACTGCTCACTTGTCTGCCTTTCTAATTGCTCCTGACCACTTCTCCCTGTCACCCTGATTGTCCCTAACTGCCTTCGTCTGCAATCCTGGTCACAATTAACTGCCCTCTCCTACAGGCCTGGTCACCTCTAACTACCCTACTCAGCAGGCCAGTGTCCCTTCCAACTGGCTCTCTTCTGCAGGCCTGGGTCCCTGACAACTGCCCTTCCCTGCAGTCCAAGTCACTCCCAACATTCCTCCTCTGCTGGCCTGGTTACTCCTAACTAACTTTCACTGAAGGCTTGAGCGCTGCCAACTGCCCTCCCTTGCAGCCTTGGTCCCTCCCAACTTCCCTCCTCTGCTTTCCATCTTGTGTCCACATGGGGGCAGCCATCTTTGATCACATGGGGCAGCCATCTGTGTGTTGGAATGGTGGTTAATTTGCATAAATATTTTATTAGGTAAGATAGAAGCCTGGTGCATGTGTGGAGTTTGCCTGGTTTGTCTTTGGGGCAACCTGAAAAGGGGCCTGTGGTGGTTTGCAGGCTGGCCACCCTCCCCGGTGACCCAAGCAGATGCCCTGGTATCTGAGATTTATTTATCTTCTATAATTGAAATTTTGTAGCCTTGAGCAGAGGCCAGGGCCGGCCAGGGAGGAAAGCTTGGCTTCCTCCATTGCCAGGGAAACCCAAGCCTTTAGCCCTCTCATGGCTGCAACCATCTTGGTTGGGTTAATTTGCATACTCACTCCTGATTGTCCTGTAGGCGTGGCTTGTGGCATAGCAGAGTTATGGTCAATTTGCTTGTTTGTCTTTTATTAGTGTACATCAGTGATCAGTAAACTCATTAGTTAACAGAGCCAAATAACAGTTATAAGATTAAAATTTCTTTTGAGAGCCACATTTTTTAAAGATGAACTTCTTCTAACTCCACTTCTTCAAAATAGACTTGCTCAGGCCATGGTATTTTGTGGAAGAGCCACACTCAAGGGGCCAAAGAGCCTCATGTGGCTCAGGAGCTGTGGTTTGCTGACCACTGTTGTAGATGATTGGCAAAAATCAAGTATGACAAACATACAGAGAAAAGAGAATTCATAGCAAAATACTAAATAGAGCAATAAGAGATTTAAAAATATAAATAAGTATAAAGAAAACCCCAGAACTATTATATACCTAACCATAAAGTGATGGGAAATATAAGAGGAAAATTGTTTAAATTAGAAGGAAAATTAATTTAAAAAAACAAGTAGAAGAATTTAATATATTGCCCTCAGAAACTGAGAGAACAAATAATAAAAAAGTAATTTGTGGAGAAAGGGAGTAACACTAATAATATTTATCTGTCTGTAGATATGGAATTCTATGCCCCAAAACAGAGAATTCACATTTATTCTTTTAAATTTCTTTATTGATTAAGGCAAACTGTGGCTCTCAAGCCACATGCAGCTCTTTGGCCCTTTGAGTGTGGCTCTTCCACAAAATACCACAGCTTGGGCAAATCTATTTTAAATAAGTGGCATTAGAAGAAGTTTAAGTTTAAAATAGTTGGCTTTCAAAAGAAATTTCGATCATAAGGCTGAATTCAACACAGAAGTTTCCCCGGCATAGTGAAAATGACGAGACAAGGGAAGGGATCACAAACAAAAGAAATGGAGGAAAAAAAATGACTGGATATAGAATTCAAAACCACACTTGTAAGGTTTTTCAAGAATATGCTAGAAAAGATGGATAAATTTAGCGAGAGCCAAGAGGAGATGAAAAAGGACCAACTAGAGATGCAAAAGAGCCAACTAGAGATGGAAAAGGTTCAACTAAAGATGATAAAGGACCAAATAGAAATTAAACATACACTGACTGAAATAAAAAATATTATACGGAGTTCTAACAGCAGACTAGAGAAAGGCAAGAATCAAGTAAAAAATTTGAAATATAAAGAAGCAGACAACATTCAACTGGAAAAGCAAGAAGAGAAAAGAATCCAAAAATGTGAACATAATGTAAGCAGACTCTGGGACAGTTTCAAGCGTACCAACATCAGAATTGTGGGTGTGCCAGAAGAAGAGAGAGATCAAGATACTGAAAACCTATTTAAAGAAATAATGACTGAAAACTTCCCACATCTGGTAAAAGAAATAGACTTACAAGTCCAGGAAGCACACAGAACCCCATATAAAAGGAATCCAAAGAGGACCACACCAAGACACATCATAATTAAAATACCAAGAGCAAAAGACAAAGAGAGATATTAAAAGCAGCAAGAGAAAAACAGTTCATTACCTACAAGGGAGCACCCATACGACTGTCAGCTGATTTCTCAGCAGAAACGATGCAGGCCAGATGGAGTGGCAAGAAATATTCAACGTGATGAACAGCAAGAACCTACAACCAAGAATAATCTATCCAGCAAAGCTATCATTCAGAATTGAAGGGCAGATAAAGAGCTTCACAGATAAGAAAAAGTTAAAGGAGTTCATCAACTCCAAACCAGTATTATATGAAATGCTGAAAGGTACTCTTTTAGAAGAGGAAGAAGAAAAAGGTAAAAGACAAAAAATTATGAACAACAAATACATATCTATCAACAAGTGAATCTAAAAATTAAGTGAATTAAAAATTTGTTCAACAGAATAAACTGGTGAATATAATAGAATCAGGAGCACAGAAAGGGAGTGGACTGATAATTCTCAGGGGGAAAGAGGTGAGGGGTGTACAGGGAGAGACTGGACAAAAATCATACACCTATGGATGAGATCAATGG
>JAAGEH010000032.1:28280846-28326572 GCA_011751065.1 Lasiurus cinereus
CCTCCATTTCTTTTGTTTGTGATCCCTTCCCCTGTCTCGGCATCCTCACTATTGGATTCAGCTTTATGATGCCAGAGGCAAAGCCTCAGAAGCCTTGGTTAGCTTGGGAGGGGTGGAGTCTCAGGGCTTAAGGGACCGCCTTGCCTTCTAGTCGTCCCCGCCCTCCACGGCCCCGAGTCTCACGTGACTGGGTAATGGCTGGAGCGATCCCTGTGCACGCACGCACCACAGTGTCTCTAACCGCTGCCTTTCCATCTCCCCTGCGCTCCAGGACCACACGAGTCTAGGTCCCCAGGGTTTCGCCCGAAACAGGGGCTTAGTGGAGTCAGAAGTGGCACAGTTGGGAGGGTCTGTCTCCCGCCCACTCGCGAAAGCCAGCGGCACAATCAGCAATCTGTCCTCCGCGCAGCACCGTGCTCGTGCGAGACCGGACCTGATCTTCTGCGACTCCCCTAAATTTCCGTGCACCTCTCCCTTTTCACAGTCCAAACTCCCCCGTATGAGTTTCGGCTGGATCTGGGGTTTAGTGTCTTAAGATAAGGGGTTCATTGCCGTTGAGAGTCTCCATTTCCCTCCCGCCAGAGAAAGCCAGCCAGGTCCTCTGGCGCCTGCTCTCTCAGCGTGCACGCGTCTCCGTACCTCAGCTTTTTTGCAGCTCCTCTGGGTTTCTGTGAGCCCCTCTCTTTCCTTCTAGTTGTGGAATTTTCACTCAGCCAGCTTTCCTGTGGTTCTGGATGATGTCCGTTCTGTCTTTTAGTTGTAGTTTTGAAATTGTTGTGCGAGGCAGCAGTGTAGGTGTTTACCTATGCCGCCATCTTGGATTCTCTCACCTTCAATTTTGATTGAGAGTCTTGCAGGGTACAGTATTCTTGGATTCAGACCCTTTCCTTTGCATGATTTTGTATATTTCATTCCATTCTCTTCTGGCCTGATGAGTTTCTGTTGATAAGTCAGTAGCTAGTCTTATGGGAATTCCTTTGCAGGTAACTTTCTGTTTCTCTCTGTCTGCTTTTAACATTCTTTGTAGTCGGTGTTTGCCAATTTAATTATAATGTGCCTTGGTGTCGGTTTTGTGGGGTTCATTTTGCTTGGGACTCTGTGAGCTTCTTGGATTTGTGTGGGTTTTTCTTTCCTATATTGGGAAAATTTTCTGTCATTATTTCCTCAAACACGTTCTCTAATCCTTGTTCAGTTTCCACTGTTTCTCGAACCCCAATTATGCAGATATTGTCTTGTTTCTTGTTATCCCAAAGTTCCCTTAGGCTCTCCTCTTGCTTTTTAACTTTTTTTCTAGAAGCTGCTGTACTTGGATATTTTTTCCTACCGTGTCTTCTAGCTCACTGTTGCGGTCCTTTGCTTCTTCTAGTCTACTTTTGATGTTTTCTATTAAGTTCTTTATAGCAGTGATATCATTTTTCATTTCTTCTTGATTATTCTGCACCTCCTCTAGGTTCTTCTGCATTTCTTCTTGCTGCTTCTTCATCTCTTCTTGGGTCTTCTTCATTTCCTTTTGGCTCTTACTCAGATTGTCGATTTTGTCTTCCATTCTTTTCATCTACCTTATGATCATTTCTCTGAACTCTTCTCTTGAAGGCTTATTTGTGCTTCTATTTTGTTTATTTCCTTTTCTGGTGAAACCTGCCTTTCTGTCTTCTGTGGGCTGTTTCTTTTTCTGCCCATGGTCTTTCTTCTCCAGGTGTCTGGTTATGTAGTTCTCTCTCCTACATTGATTGAAAGGTACAAACTACAACACGACCAGGTACAGCACACAAGGCATTGAGTAGAAATATATTCAAGATGTGAGTAGTCACAAATAAGGTGACCAACAATGAAAGATAAATTAGGGGTAAATAGAGAAACAAGAAGTGGAAAATGAGGAAAAAGAAAGGAAATAAATATCAAAATGAAATTGGGAGTGCGAGAAAAAAAAATAAATGAACAAAAAAAATAAAATAAAATAAGAAAATAAAAAGGAGAAGAAGGAGAAGAAAAGAGGAAGGGAAAATAGTCTGAGAGAAAAGAAAGTGTATAAGAGAGAAAAGGGGAACAAACTATAGATGTCAGGAGAAAACTCCAATAGAACAGTCACTAATCCCAATAAAGGCCAGCAAGCAGTACCTAGAGATTAATACATACTGCAAATATCAACTGGTATCGAGGTAGGTGAGGGAAAAGTGAGGTAAAAAACAAAGCAAGCAAAAAGCAAAATAAAATAAGTAGAATGAACTAAAATAATCTCACAAAAAATTTCAAAAAATCGATATAATCACTTTTCAGGCAAATAGCAACAGAAAGACATAGAGAAAAACAACTTTTTGGCTAGTGAAGACAAGAAGAGAGAGGTTTGTAAGGACTTGTACTAGGGGATTTAAAATTAGATATATAAATGGGGTGAAATTTTAACCAGGTAAAGAGAAAGAATAGGGAGAATCTAAAGTTGGAAAAGGGAAAGAGAATCAAGACAACTAAATGGGGAAAGTTAGGAGGAAAGTGTTGGCATAAAGGTGGAGTTGAGTTGGAGTAAAATTATGCTAAAGGAAAGATGAAAATAGAATGTAGAATTCTAATCCTGAAATAAAATAAATAGAAAACAAAATGACACTTGTTTTTTTCCAAAAAGGTAAAGTACTAATAGTAATTAATAATACTAATTTAAAACAAAAATGTAGTAATTAAAAAGGTAAAATCAATTGAGGCAGAAAGAAAAAATAGTCTTTTAATTAAAATACATAAAAAGGAAAAAAAATTAAAAAGAAAAAAGGAAAAAAAAAAGAAAAAAATAGAATGGTCATTCACTTCCACTATTATTCTGCTTGGCATTCCTGTTTCCCAGTAGGGAATGTATTGCAGTTCCCTGTGTTCCCCTGTTGGTGTTTTAATCTCTTTATTCTTTTGTGGTTATGCGAGAGTCAATTTGTGTGTCATGCACTGGGTGGCAGTGTTTTGGAATTGATCTCTGAGACAAAGCACAGGACCTCTCTAGGCTGTGCTCAGATCCTGCTACTCTGTGGTTCTCAAAGCCAGTTTGTGGGGATTTTACAGCTGGGACACTGTAATAACTCCCAGGCTGTCCCTCTGCCCCAGAACAAAATGAGTAGTTTTCCAGAGCTCCCCTCTGTCAACAGCTCGGAGAGTTTGCCTCCACACTTAGGGATCACGCCCTGCCCACCTCTGTGGACCTCTCCAGAGGCAGCTTTCCTGCAGCCCGGTTCCCACAGTGTGCACGTGTCTGTCTGCGGGTGTAGGAGACCTCACCCTATCCCAGGCAAAATCTGATCTGCCGTGTGGATCTCTGAATCCGCCGCCTGCGTGTCTGCGCTTTTTGGAGAGCCATGTTCTGGGTGCCTGGCTGTTTGGTGGGTGCCTCCGCCAGTTGCAGCTTTCAGACCTCCGCAGACATCTACTTCCCTCTTATCCCAGGCAAAATCTGCCCTCTTACTGCAACATTTGAAGAAAGAGGTTATATTGGTTTTGGCAAGTGTTATGTCCCCAATATATATTAGCTGGTACTTAACTAAATGATCAATATTTATTTAATGAAAGATCAATTGGTAAGGTGTTGTTTTTTTTTTACCTTAAAGCAATTACAGGACAAATATAAGACCAATAAAGCCTATTGTTACCCATATACCTCAGATGTCATCCTTTGTTAAACTTCTGTTAAGATTTAAATCTTTAAACAGTTTTCACTCACAAAAAAAAAATATTATATGCTGAAAAGCTGAGGCAATGAAAAAGAAAAATATGTTTGAATACACTATAGCTAATATCATATTTAATGCTGAGAGGCTGGATGCTTTTCCCAAAGATCGAGTACAAGTCCAACATATCCTATTTGATCACTCCTATTAGAAACATTATTGGAAGGCTTAGCTAGTGTATACAGATAAGTAAAACAATTAAAATGTGTGCAGATTAGAAAGGGAGAAATTAAACTGCCTTTCTGCATTGTCTGTCTAGAAATATCACAGTATGTACAAAAATCCTGGAATTAATAAGCATAGCAAGTTGAAGACATAAAGATAATAAAAATAAATTGCCCTCCTGTATAACTAACTATAATTTGAAATTAAATTTTAAAATTACATTATTTATAGTAACACTAAAAATTAAATACTAAGGTGTAAATATGAAAAATGTACAAAACTTGGACATGGAAAACTAAAAAATACTGATAAAAGACGTAACAAAGACTCAAAGAAATAATTACAATGGCTCAGAAGACTCTATATTGTTAATATCAATTCTTTCCAATTTTCAATACAATACCAATCAAATCCCCAGCAAGCTATTTTGTAGACAATAACTAACTTATATTAAAATTTATATGGAAAGAAAATGACATAGAATAGTGAATACAGTACTGAAAAAAATAATGTTGGAGAAGTCACACTACCTGATTTAAGATTTCCTCTGAAGCTAGAGTGTTCAAGACAGTGTTGGCAAAAATATTAATGCATAGATAAATGCACTAGAATAGAGAGCTCAGAAATAGACCTACACAAATGCATCCACCTGATTTTCTAAAGAGTGAAAAGTCAATTAAAGGAAGCTGAGATTTCCTTGAAAACTGGAGGAAGAAAAGTCTTTTCAACAGATGGTGCTAAATAATTGAACATACATTTGCAAAAATTGAACCTAAAACCATAAAACTAACAGAAGGTGACCTTGAGTTTAAAGATGATGTTTTAGATACAATACAAATACATGGCTCATGAAAGAAAAAAAGAAAAAATGGAAAGTTGAACTGTATTAAAATTACAAACATGTACCCTGAAAGATACTTAATGAGAATGATAAAACAAAACACAGACTTTGAGAAAGCACCTGCAAAACACATATCTGATAAAGAACTTGTGTCCAAAGTATATAAAGAACTCTTAAAACTCAACAATAAGAAATCAATTAAACCAATTAAAAACAGGCAAAAAGAGGTGTCAACCTCACTAAAGACATACATATAGCAAACAAGCATATGAAAGGATCCTTAACATAATCTGAAATTAGGGAAATGCAAATTAAAACAATGAGATCTCAGTAAGCATGTATGAGAAAGAGTAAAATCCCCCAAATTGACAAAAATCATTCTTCCTAAGAGTAAAAAGCAACAGATACTCTTATTCATTGCTGGTAGGAATGAATGCAAAATGGTACAGCCACTCTAGAAGAGAGTGGAAGTTTCTTACAAAGCTAAATATAGTCATATCTCACAATCTAGCCATCATTTTTCTAACAGTTTCACCCAATGAATCAGAGAATGTATGTTCATCCAGAAATCTACATAATAAGGCAAGGGATAATGAGTGGAAAGAGATCAACCAATGAACTTGTATGCATTCTAATATATATATATATATAAAGCCAGTGGCTGTCATGACCAAAACTGGATGGACAACTGAACACAGGCTGTGTAGGGCAACCAGGCCAGCAGAGGGGCAGAAGGGGGGCAACTAGGTTGACAGGGAGGGCAGTTGGGGGTGACCATATAGGCAGGGGGCAGTAAGGGGCGACCAGGCTGGCAGAGGGGACAGTTGGGATGACCAATGCTAGTGGCAGTTAGAGACAATCAGGCTGGCAGGCAGAGGCCATTAGGGGTTATAAGGCTGGCAGGCAGAGGCCATTAGGGGCAATCATGCAGGCAGGCAGGTGAGCAGGAGCGAATTGTCCTGGGTTGTGAGAGGGATGACCAACTGCTGGCAATTGATCATCTCCCGAGGAGACCACCCTATGCACTAATTTTGTGCACTGGCTTTCTAGTATATACATAACTCATGGACACAGACAATGGGAGATTGAGGGCCTGGTGGGGACTGGAGAAGGAAGGGAGCATGCTAAAAGAGGTTTATGTGGGGAAAGGAGCACCTATGTAATGCTTTCAACAATAAAAGTTAAAAAATATTTGTAGAAACTTTATTAATAATTACTAAAAATTAGAAACAAAGAATATATTCTTCAATGAGTGAATAAACACAATTTTATACATTTTTACTATAATACAAATTACAATTATATAATACAAATCTGTAGTATGCATTTACAATACAAATATATAAATGTGTGTTACATAATAATGTAATATCATTTAACTAGAAGCCCGGTTCATGAAAATTCATGCACTGGAGGAGGGATCCCTCAGCCTTACGTGCCCCCTCTCACAACCTGGGAGCCCTTAGGGGTAGGAGGTGACCCAGCGATCAGGGGAAAGTCAATGCCCACATCACACCTCTGTTGCTGCCACTTCTGGCTGTGCAAGCCTTAGCTAGCCCCGGTTACCTGAGTCTCAGGTGGCCCTGGGTGGCTGGGCATCCACCATCTGAGGCTTGCCTGCACCTTAGGCCAGCCCTGGATGGCTAGGGAGCTGCAATTCGAGGCTTGCCTGTGACTCGGGCTGACCCTGGGTGGCTGGGCAGCCATCATCGGCAGCTTACCTGCACCTCGAGTCAGCCCTTGGAGCTTGGGCAGCTGCCATATGAGGCTTGCCCTCACTTTGGCTTGCCCTGGGCTGCTGTGAGACTGAGGGGACTGGGGGACTTCAGAGGCAGGCATGCAGAGTGACCAGACCGCCTGGGGGTGAGCCCAAACATGTCATGTGCCTGCCGCCCTGGTGGGGCTGAGGGGACGGTGTTGACATTTTGTGGCTGTGGATGCCGTCATCTTTGAAGGTGTGGCAGTCAATTAGCATATTCCCAATTTATTAGGATGATAAATAAAAGTGAGCTAGCCCTGGCTGATGTGGCTCAGTTGCTTGGGCATCATCCCATGCACCAAAATGTTTGCTGGTTTGATTCTAGGTCAGGGCACAGGACCAGGTTGTGGGCTTGATCCCTGGTAGTATGTGTGCAGGAGGCAGTCAATTGATGTGCTGCTTTCACATTGATTTTTCACTATCTCTCTCTTCCCCCGCTTTCTAAAGTAATCAATTAAAAATATTTTAAAAATCATGGATAAAATGAAATGCATATCTGTAAGAAGCCCATTTGAAAGAGCTAAATACTCAATAATTCCACTTCTGTGACATCCTGTAAGAGACATGACTATAGAGAAATAAGAGATCTGATGTTGCCTGGGGTTTGGAGTGTGTGTGTGTGTGTGTGTTGGAGAAGAATAGGAGAAAAGGGTTAAATATTTGAGTCACAGGGCAATAACACCTTACAGTCAAGGGAAATATCAGAGATAGTAAATTTTAAATTTCTTAGCATTCTGGAAATTCTTACTCTTTGTAATTGAAATTAATTTGATGTTAGAAACAAATAAAATTAAAATAACATATAATTTGTGTTCATTTGCTACACATGATTGTACAAATGTCCAGTAGATATATGTATTTAGGAATGTCTCAAGAACACCTCTAACTCAACACTTTTAAATTGAACTTACAATCTTTCTTCTAATTTTATTCTCTCCCAGTATTCCCCATTTAAGGTAATATTTCTACCAACCATCCAATTATTTAAGACATATGTCTTGAGCACCTTCTAACAACACATATTTGCAAAGTTGGGTCAATTTTGTCTCATAAATATATCTTGAATTGATGCTTTCTCTCCCTTTCCATTAACCCCTTTCCATTAGTCTGCCTAAATTAATTTTTAGAAAGCCAATCTGTATTTTATCTATTTTTATCTCTACACTATGGCCAACGTAATATTTTCAAATTCAAATGTTTATCTCATCTCCTTGCATAATAATGCTCAATGATTTTTCTATTCATCTTAAGTCCTGTACATAATATATGAGTAAGGTTGTATAAGGCCTTCTCAGTTTCTATCTGCTATCCTCTTAGCATAATTGTCCATTGCATCCCTTTTCACTCACAGGTGCATAGTTGGAATGATAAATTATATACTAAGCCTAACTATAGGGCTTTGTATCTATGTCTTAAGCCTCATCCTGAAATTTGCCCCTTTTCACTATCATAGTGTCATAGCCTACCTTTTCTTTCCATTCATCTGTATTGCCACACTCTCCTACTATAGGATATTTGCATCTGCTGTTTCCTATGTCTCTCACTCCCCTTTTTTTGCCTTATTATTTTCTACGTATGGCAATTTAGATCACAACTCAATTGCCAAATTCCCAAATTAAGAGGCCTCCCAAAATATTCAAATCCACTTATCATATGATTTCATAGGAGCATACACCTTTCCTTTGTAGTACCTATAACAGAGTAATCTTACATTTTGGTTTGATTATTTTTATTAATATCTGCTTCTCCTATTGAAAACTTACTAGTTTATAAGCACATGGCAGTGCCCAAATACATCAAAATTGTTAAACTTAGTAATTTCTATAAAAACTGAGGAAAAATTGAATTGTCCCATCTTTATGTACAATTTAGATTCCATGGGTCATCATTATAATTGCTTTCTTTCACAATTATTGAAACTACTCATCCTTTTTCTATTTGGTATGTTTGCAGCAGACTTGCAGCCTTTGAGGAAGCCAAATACTAATTACCCATCGACCTTTAGTGCCACCAGATAATATTATACCATATTTTCTCATCCTTTTAGAAAATGATCATATCATATCCTCTCTTTGAAAGTCTTTCACAGTTCTCACCATTATTATTCACAGGTGATAATTGGTCTTCCTGTTTCAACAAGAAAAACTTGCAAAGTTCCCTCAGTGTACAGGGTGGAGCATAAGGAGGCTTAGAATTGTGAGTAGGTGAAACAGAATTGCTTCTTGTCTTATTATTTATTAATTATTGTATTCTCTTCCACACAAATAACTATAAATCTATTTTTGCCTACTTGTATTAACACATATTACACTGATACCTATGGTTATGGTCTTTTGCTTTGCCTTTCCTCTTGTTCATGTGGATGTTTCCATGTTTCACCTAATAGCAATATTTCCACTAGTTCACTAGCCCAAATCTCCTTCTCATGTATTAAAACGCAATTATTTACTCTGGTCCCCACATTATCAATTTCCCTCCCTACAAAAGCAATTAAATATGGTTCAGTTTTTAAAGGAAAAAAATCCCTCTGTTAATACCCCACATTTTCTTCAGTTATTGACCTATTTTATTTACCATTTTACAGCAAAAATAACTCCAAATTGTTACCTATACTTTCTGTCTCAGAAATTATTTAAATTAGGCCCTTTTAACCATCACTCCTTGGAAATTTTTTTTCAGAATTATGAATGATTTCCATGTTATTAAATCCAATGGTGATTCTAGTCTTTATCTTACTTGACCTACTAGGCAGACTTAAAAGAGGTGATCACATTTTCCTATTTGAAATACATTCTTCTCTTATATTCTGAGATTCCATGTTTTTCTGATTTTCCTGTTACCTCACTGGCTATCCTTTCTCAGTCTCCTTTGCAGGTTCCTCCTCATTCCACCACTTTTTAAAAAAAATATATATTTTATTAATTTTTTACAGAGAGGAAGGAAGAGAGATAGAAAGTCAGAAACATCGATGAGAGAGAGACATCGATCAGCCACCTCCTGCACGCCCCACAGTGGAGATGTGCCGCAAGCAAGGTACATGCCCCCAACCAGAACCTGACCAGAACCTGGGACCTTTCAGTCCGAAAGCCGACGCTCTATCCACTGAGCCAAACCGGTCTCGGCATCATTCCACCACTTTTAATATTTGCGTGGCTTCAAGCTTAGTTCTCTGTCTTGTTATCATCTCTATTTATACTCATTTCCTCAATAATTTCATTTCATCTTTTGGCTTCTAATATCATCTGTACTCTAGTGACTCTTCAACTTATATCTCCATATGGATTCTCTCATTTTCCTTTAGACTTTCATATCCAAACACACACACACAGCATCTCAAATGGAAATGTAACAGTTGTCTCAAAATTAATATATTTAAAATAAAAGTCTTTACCATCTCCTCAAATCTGTTCATCTTACAGTCTTTTCTTTCCTGTTATTGTGAAATCCATTTTGCTACGTTTCTCATGTCAACACGTTTGATTGCTCCTTATTCTGTATTTAACATCTATCCTAGTTGCAAGACCTATTGACACAAATTTCAAAATTTATCCAAGATCTAAATACTTGATCTCATTTTCACCACTCCCTCATGTTATAAACTACTATTATTTCTCAACAGAACTTTTGTAGGAACATTATTTTTCAGTGAATTATTTTTTTAAAATTTTTACTGAATATATGAATGGAACTAGAAATTGGGGCCTATTATAATTAGCTACTTCATTTTCAGTAAATTTATTGAGGTGACATCCATTATGTAAAATCATAGTGACGATTGCAGCAGAACAACCAGGAGGATCAGAATGACCGGTGGCTATGATACCAGCCTGATCTGGCCGGATCACCCAACAACCTGATCAGGGTGGCTAACTGCCTTGGCTGGCAGAAAATTATTGTCTGGGGAAATTAGAGGTGCTTGGTCTCAGGCAGCTGCGTGGGCAAAGCTCTCTTTTGGCAGAAGTGGACCTGGGATCAGGGCGCCAGAGTCAGGGATTGGGTGGGAGGCTTTCCTGGTGGCCATAGCAGTCCCTGTGGGCCACACACACAGCACCCAGCCATCTGGCTCGGGTTGGAGCAGTGGCAGAAATAGGGGCAGCGGGGCACAGGTGGCGGCAGCATATAGGAGCCAGGAGGCATGAGGCCTGACCTAGGCTCTTACCTCTCCCTCAGGGTCCATCAGTACCAGCAGGTGGGCCATGGTGTGCAGTTAGGTGCTGGGCCACCAACTGGAGAGGAAGTGAGCCAGAAGGGCAAGGCTTTGCCCCAGCCAGAGCCCCAAGAATCGTGGACTGTCAGGAGCCAGAAAACTTTTCAGCCTTGGCCTTGGAATTCTGAAGATGACCAGTGTATGGCTACCTGGGCGTCAGAGGTCAAACTCATTTCAAGAGAGGGGAATTGGCAGAAAGTGGCAAGAACACAGGAGGAATGGGAAATGTGGCCATCTTTGGGAAACACAGTCTTTGAAAACAGTCTTCAGTAACTCTGAACAGATTATTTTTGGTCTCCCTTCTACAGAAAAGGAAGCTGAGACTCAAAGAAGGGAGCTTTCTGCAACACCTCACTCACTTCTCAGACTCGACCCTGTGCAGCATTGTTTTAGTTGAAAGTAGAGGATCCAAAGTGCTTTTTAGATCTTTGCTGTTTTTAAGCAGGAAAGAATTTAGCAGAGGGAATTGGTGCTTGGGAAATCACTGGAAAGCTGGAGGAGTGGGTATTAGTCTGAGCCTCCAGGAAAGACTCCCTGCCCAGTGGGAGGAGCTGCCCCTTCAACCACAACTGAATTCTAGGACACTCTGGAACAGCTGTGACCCAAAGATCAGAAACTGCTGCCCCCACAAGTGCCCTCCAGCTCCCACAAAACAGGTCACTGGGCACTGCCTCTGCCACAGCTGCCTGTGCACAGCCTGAATTCTGCTGCAGAAAACCTCTGCATCTCTGCAAACATCATCATCAGCAAACTGCCCAAACTGCAGAAAGATGCCTTTGCCCCATTTCTGCCTTCAAAATATTGTGCAAATGCATCCAATTGGCAGAAATGAATTCACATCCAGAAACTTAGTAGGCAATTTCAGTTTTGTCTAGGAGTTTGATCTTGCCAATGTACCTCATGTGCCTGGTATTGATGAAAATGGGGCCTCACTGATGGGGCATCAATCTATGAAACTGGAGGTCAGTGATATGATTCCCGATCAGGTTACAGGCTTGATTCTCAGTAGGGGGTTGCAGGAGGCAGCTGATCAATGATTATCATAATTGATGTTTCTATCTATCTCTCCCTCTCCCTTCCTCTGAAATCAATATATATATATATTTAAATGGGGTCATCTGTATATGTGTAATACGAGTTTTTCACTTCATAGATCACTAATGTCTTTCCTGTTAAAACCATACTTATGGGACATTATTTATTTATCATTAATTTTAGTTGATAATAGAGAGAAGAAGGGAGAGAGAGAGAAACATTGTTCTGTTGTTTCCCACACTCACTGGATGGGGTATTAAATCTGCAACCTGAGCATGTGTCCTAACTGGCAATTAATCCACCACTTTCTGGTGTATGGGATGATGCTGTAATCCAGCCTCCAGCACTATGAGAAAACTAAACTTTTGTTGTTTAAGCCATATAAATTTATGATATTTTGTATGGCTGTCTGAGATGACTAACTCTATATAATAAAAGCCCAGCGACGGAATGGCAGAACTAGAATGAACAGAACAACCATGGCCCCTCGCCCTGGCCAGTCTGGCCCTCAATTGTCCACCATTAGGGAGGGACAACTTCCCAAATTAATTCATGCATTGGAACTCTAGTTCGTTAAGAAAATTATATAGGTTTCAAGTATACAATTCGATAATATATCATCTGTGTATTTCAATGTTTTCCCATCACCCAAAGTCAAGTTTTATTTTGCCACTTGAGTCTGATGCTTTAGATCACATGGCCATCTGGACACCTTAAAGAGCATCTTAGCTGGTCTTGTTGGTTCCAATCTTATCTTTCTGCAGGCTCTTCTCTATATAGAGTCTTCAGTGACACTTAAAAATATATACATATATATCCTATTTCAGTATTCTGTTTAAAATCTCAATAACTTCCAATCTTACTAAAAAGAAAGGCTAGTGTCCCTATCATGCCTTACACTGCTCTGAATAATCTTTCCTCCCTTGTTTGCCTCTGCTGGTGACTTTTATTACTCTCCCCCTTGCTCAATTTGCTGTAAACTTGCTAGTTGCAATGATATTCCTCACACTTTAAAATGGTCATAGCCTGTGTTCTGCAGACCAGTATCTGTTTTCCCACTTAATAACATTCCTTGTTCCCTTTATTCTTCATCCACTAAGAGTAGGTACTGCTTATCTCTTTACTTGTTATTATTTTCCCAAATCAATCACTACAATTTTCATGCTGTAGGTTCAACTTATGTATTAATTTTCTGTTTCTTTCCAACATAAAATTGGGAATTTGTTCACTCTCTGTATTTTCATTTTCATTGCTCTATTCCTCAGATTTAGAAAAGTGTTTGGCACATAGTATAACCCAACATCAGGCAAGTGTGTTAAGTTAGGCGATTGGAGGGGCAGGAGACCTGATAGCTAAAAGTATAGGAATAGGCTTGTGACATTTAAATATTATAGCTCTTGAGAGAGAATCCAAGATGGCGGCATAGGTAAACACCTACACTGCTGCCTCGCACAACAATTTCAAAACTACAACTAAAAGACAGAACGGGCATCATCCAGAACCACAGGAAAGCTGGCTGAGTGGAAGTTCTACAGCTAGAAGGAAAGAGAGGGGCTCACAGAGACCCAGAGGAGCTGTAAAAAGCTGAGGTACGGAGATGTGCATGCGGGGAGAGCGGGTGCCAGAGTACCTGGCTGGCTTTCTCTGGCAGGAGGGAAACGGAGAATCCCAACGGCATTGAACCCCTTCTCTTACGACACTAAACCCCAGATCCAGCTGAAACTCATACGGGGGAAGTTTGGACGGTGAAAAGGGAGAATTGCACGGAAATTTAGGGGAGTCGCAAAAGATCAGAGGGCTGGTGGCGGCGTGCACAGCACTGCGCGCAGGACAGACTGCTGATTGTGCCGCTGGCTTTCTCAAGTGGGCGGGAGACAGACCCTCCCAACTGTGCCACTTCTGAGTCCACTGAGCCCCTGTTTCGGGCGAAACCCTGGAGACCTAGACTCCTGGGGTCCTGGTGCGCAGGGGAGCTGGAAAGGCAGCGGTCTAGAAGCACTACGGGCATTCCGGCACAAGGACCGCTCCAGACATTACCCAGTCACGTGAGACTCAGGGGGCGTGGAGGGCGGGGCGGACTGGAAGGCAAGGCGGTCCCTTAAGCCCTGAGCCAAGCTCAACAGAGGCTTCTGCGGCTTTGCATGTCTGGCATTATAAGGCTGAATTCAACACAGAAGTTTCCCTAACATAGTGAAAATGCCAAGACAAGGGAAGGGATCACAAACAAAAGAAATGAAGAAAAAAAAAAAAGACTGGATATAGAGTTCAAAACCATGCTGATAAGGTTTTTCAAGAATATGCTAGAAAAGATGGATAAATTTATCAAGTCCCAAGAGGAGATGAAAAAGGACCAACTAGAGGTGCAAAAGAGCCAACTAGAGGTGGTAAAGGTCCAACTAAAGATGAAAAAGGACCAACTAAAAATTAAACATTCACTGACTGAAATAAAAAATATTATACAGAGTCCTAACAGCAGACTAGAGAAAGGCAAGAATCAAGTCAAAAATTTGAAATATAAAGATGCAGAAAACACTCAACTGGAAAAGCAAGAGGAGAAAAGAATCCAAAAATGTGAACATAATGTAAGGAGACTCTGGGACAGCTTCAAACGTACCAACATCAGAATTGTGGGAGTGCCAGAAGAGAGAGAGCAAGATACTGAAAACCTATTTAAAGAAATAATTACTGAAAACTTCCCACATCTCGTGAAAGAAATAGTATTACACATCCAGGAAGCACATAGAACCCCATATAAAAGGAATCCAAAGAGGACCACACCAAGACACATCATAATTTTAATACCAAGAGCAAAAGACAAAGAGAGAATATTAAAAGCAGCAAGAGAAAAACAGTTCATTACCTACAAGGGAGCACCCATACGACTGTCAGCTGATTTCTCAACAGAAACGATGCAGGCCAGACGGGAGTGGCAAGAAATATTCAACGTGATGAATAGCAAGAACCTACAACCAAGAATAATCTATCCAGCAAAGCTATCATTCAGAATTGAAGGGCAGATAAAGAGCTTCACAAATAAGAAAAAGCTAAAGGAGTTCATCAACTCCAAACCAGTATTATATGAAATGCTGAAAGGTACTCTTTAAGAAGAGGAAGAAGAATAAGATTAAAGTCAAAAAATTATGAACAACAAATACGTATCTATCAACAAGTGAATCTAAAAATTAAGTGAATTAAAAATTTGTTCAACAGAATAAACTGGTGAATATACTAGAATCAGGAGCATTGAAAGGGAGTGGACTGATAATTCTCAGGGGGAAAGGGCTGAGGGGTATATAGGGAGAGACTGGACAAAAATCATACACCTATGGATGAGGTCAATGGGAGGGAGAGAAGGGTAGGAGCTGGGTGGAGGGGTGCTATGGAGGAGAAAAAAGAAAAACAAATGTAATCTGAATAATAAAGATTTTATTTAAAAGTATTTTGGGATACTGTTTGTACTATGAGTAGGGGCTATTTAAAATAAAAAATGAAACAAAGTTTAAAAAAATAAGTAAATATTATAGCTCTTGTCCCTCACCAGGGGACTGGTGAGAACTTGTGTACATTTGGAGGGAAAGACAAGGGAGACAGTGTTGGATGGTGCTGCATAGTTAACAAAAAAATACATGCGTAAAATCATTTTATATCTGACAAATTTCTTACTTGGCATTGTAGACATAGACCAGAATATTATTTGGTGGTATTGTTAGAGAGACTTTCCTAGATCTCAGTGTGGGATTTAGAACCTGCTATTTTCTGAAAATGATGTGGGATTTCAGGAACAGGTTGACATAGATAAAGTTATATTCCGGGATCTAGGGGAAAAGAAGGGGTTGTTAGATTGATAAATACTAGATTTAATTTACTTAAAACTCTGGCCTGAAACTGTGGACAGAATTTTGGTCAAGAGAGCTTTTAAGTACTTTACACCCACATTCAATATACAATAGCTTATTGCAAAAGCACAGATATGAAAATATAGTTACTTTTTTATTGCATGTGAATGCAATAAGCTATTATAGTGGTGTTTGGTTTTATAAATAAAGTATTCTACTGTGAATGGAGTATAAGCTATGCACAGAACTTAAACTTATGTAGCTGTATATCATTGGACCACTCAGGTAGTTGTTTAAAGGTTTATTATCAGTATGTATTTATTTAAGAGATTGCCTAAGTATCTCAGCATATAAGCCATAGTGGAAGCAAAATAAAAAATCACATTGCAATTCATGAAGGCCTGCATACCATATACATTAATTACATTTTAAGATTAATTACCACATCTTAAAATGTGCACTTATTACTTAGGTTTACATTTTGGAAAAAGAAAACAACCTTGGTTCTATAAAGAGAAATTAGAGTAGTAAAAACACAAGTGGATTCAGGGAGATCAATTAGAAGCCTATTGCAACTGTTGACAAGAGAGATGAGGGGTGCTTATATGAAGAATGAGTAGATAGATATGGATACTAGATAGCTTTTAAAGATACTAAAAAGTGAAACTGATTAGAATTTATAGTTTGCCATAGGTTAGTATAAAAATAGGGAAGTGTTATGGATGCAGGTTTCTGATTTAAGTATTTAATCAATAGTGTGCTGTTCACTAAGAGAAGGAATTGCAGGTTTGTGAGTGTAAAAATTTAAATTCAGTTTGAAACCTCAGTTTATGATATATAGAAGCACAGATGCATGGAATTCATGTAAGAGTAGGCCTTCCTTCCCCCAGCTGCTGGCATCAGCTTCCCTCTGGCACCTGGGACCCTGGCTTTCCTTGCAGAGGGAATCCCCACCCACCTGCTGCAGCCTGCTGGTTGATAGCCTGGCCTTCCTCTGTGGTACGATTATGGGACAATGGCTGGGTCCCTGACCAATTACATCATACCTGCCTTGGCTCTCCTGGCACCAGTGGGTATTATAGCATGATCCCAGATGGTTGTCTGGATGATTATTCTGCTGTTTGGCCATTCAGTTGATTTGCATATTATGCTTTTATTATATGGATTGGGAGACATTCTATTAGAACTATACGTAGTTGATATAAAGTTCTGAAAGGCTGAGGTGTTTCTAGCCTGAATATATACATTTGAAAGCCATTCCATCCAGAGGTAAAATGGAAAACAGAGGAGACAGTGTGATCTCTCATAAAAAATAATAACTAGAAAAATATAAGAAAAATTACCTAAGATCCATAGTTAGATAGTTAGGATTGTGGTCAATATTTTTTTTTCTGTGAAGGTTTATATACATAGGGTGACCCCCCAAAATGTATATACCTTGAATAATTATAAAGTCAATGTGGATTAACAAACAGTTTTTTTCCCCAAAATTTAAAAGAAACCATAGTTAAGATTTGGAAACAGTCTAAGTGCCCATCAGCAAATGAATGGATTAAAAAACTGTGGTACATCTATCTATATAATAGAATACTACACTTGGTAAAAAAGAAGGAGTTCTTACCATTTGCAATAACATGGATGGATCTGGAGAGCATTATGCTAAGTGAAATAAGCCAGTCAGAGAAAGATAAATATCACATGATCTCACTCATTTATGGGATATAATGAACAACATAAACTAATGAACAAAAACAAATCTAGAGACAGAGAAACATCAATCAAACCATCAAACCTCAGAGGAAAGGTAGGGGAGAGTGGGGGTAAAGGGGAGAGGTCAACTAAAAGACATGTATGCATACATACGGGCCTAACTAATGGACAAAGACAACAGGGAGTGAGGGCATGAGTGAAAGGATGTGGGGTAATGGGGAAATAAGGACACATATGTAACACCGTAATCAATAAAGGAATAAAAAATAAAAAATAAGTCATAGAAATTAGTGTGTATACATTTAAAGGCTATGTGGTTTCTCTCACAGTTACACACTTTGTCATACTTGTGTATAATTGGCCTAACCAATACATAAGGAATGAACATGCCATGTTTTGATAAAACTTTATTTATAAAATCTGGAAGCAAGCTGATATTTGACTGACAGCCATCATTTGCTGGCACATGTACTAGGATCCTGAATCTAAATATCAGATAAATTAAACTGATAAAGAAAAAAAATAAATGGAGGAAGGGAGAAGAGGAAAATAATCAGTTGAGGATTGTGTCAGGAAAACAGACAGAAGAGAGAATTCTAAAACAAAATTATGACTTTTAAAATAATTCCATTGTATTTAGCCACATGTTAGTCATTGGTCAACTTGTTAAAATTTACTTTAAAGGTATAATTGAGCAAAAAATTACAATGTATTGAATAAAGAGTGGACCAGTAGATAAATAGGCACTATAAATAGATAACTCTTTTAAGAGTTTTCTAAAGGTGAATGTACTGGTAAAATAGACAATCAGACATCTTATTTTATATCAAGACTAGAAGCCTGGTGCACAAAATTCATGCACAGGGGGTGTATCCCTCAGCCCGGCCTATACCTCTCCAATCTGGGACCCCTGGAGGGATGTCTGACTGCCCGTTTGAGGTAGGATGGGGCCTAAACTGAAGGGTGTCCCAGATCAGGGTGGGTGTTCCCTTGGGGCATGGGGTGGCCTGGGCAAGAGGCCCGTGATGGTTTGCAGGCTGGCCACACCCCTAGAAACCCAAATGGAGGCCCTGGTATCTGGGATTTATTTATCTTCTACAGTTGAAACTTTGTAGCCTGGAGCGGAGGCAAGTCTTCTGCTCTCACAGCCATTGAAACTTTGTTGTCTTAAGTGGAAGCCTCAGCATGCCAGGGTGTGCAGAAAGCTTGGCTTCCTCCATTGCCAGTGGCAACCCAAGCCTCCTTCCTGCTTTCTCTGTGGCTGTAGCCATCTTGGTTGGGTTAACTTGCATACTTACTCTGATTGGCTGGTGGGTGTGGCTTGTGGGTGTAGTGGAGGTATGGTCAATTTGTATATTACTCTTTTATTAGATAGGATAGTATAACAGTCACATATTTGTACTCTCTAGTTCAAACTCGCTTCTTCATTTTGTGCTGACTAGTTTAAGGAAGAGGTTTCTGCACTTGTTGCTATCTGCAGATTACAATGTCAAGGTTTGACACAGCTTATTTTCAAACCTTACTCATCATCAGAAAATGGAGGCCATTTTAGAAATACAGTTCTTTAGGGAATGTGTGAGTTGGGAATTCTTTCTTTCAGTGACCATTTACTCTACTAGTGATAATGCTATATATAGCGCGTGCGCGCGCACACACACACACACACACACACACAAGGAGTAGAGGATCTACCTAATTTAACATACACACAAACACAATCAAACAACCAAAATGTGGAGACAGATAATAAGGGGATGAAGTACTCAAGGTAATTGAAAGCAAGGATCTGAGACCAAGATTATTTTATCCAACAAGGCTATCATTCAAAATAGAAGGTCAAATAAAGAGCTGCCTAGATTCACCCCTGCCGCCCCTGCAAAAAAAAAAAAATGCTAAAGGAGTTCATTACTACCAAGCCAGAATTATAAGAAATGCTAAAGGGATTGCTGTAATGAAAATAAGAAACAGAGAGAGAAACCCATACAGAATTAAAATGGCAATAAATAAATATCACTTAATAATAATTCTAAATATAAAAGGAGTAAATGCTACAATCAAAAGGCATAAGATAGCTGAATGGATACAAAAACATGACCCAACTATATGCTGTCTACCAGAGACCCACCTCAGGCCAAAACAAATAAATAAACAAAACAGAATGAGAGTAAAGGGATAGAAAAAAATTTTCCATCCAAAGGGAAAAGAAAAAGATAGCAATACTCATATCCAACAAAATAGAGTTTAAAATTAAGACCATCATAAGAGAAAACAAAAGTCATTACATAATACTAAAAGGATTGATCAAAAAACAGGATATAACTCTGGCAAACATATATGCACCCAATATAGAAGCACCTAAATATATATATATATGTATGTATGTTAAGGGAAAGATTGACAACAATACAGTTATAGTAGGTGACTTTAACTACTTTTGACTTCACTGTATAGATCTTACAGACAAAAACTTAACAAGGAAACAGTGACTCAAAAGGATACACTGGATCAGATGAAATTAATTGACATTTATAGCATATTTCATGCCAAAGCAGCAGAATATACATTCTTCTCAAGTGCACATGGATCATTCACAAAGATAGACCACATGTTAGAAAATTAAAGAACTCTATATGTTCAAGAAGATTGGAGTTATATCAAGCATTTTCTCAGGTCACAGTGGAATTAAATTAGAAATCAATTATTGTAATGTCCCTTCCCCCCCCCAAAAAAAAATCAAACACTTGGAGGCTAAATAGCATGTTATTAAACAATCAATAGGTTACTAAGAGATCAAGAAAGAAATTAAAAACTTCCTGAAAACAAATGAAAAACACACAAGGACCCCAAATCTCAGACAGAAAAATCAGTCCTGAGAGGGAAGTTCATAGCACTAGAGACATAATTCAAAAAAACAAGAAAAACTAGCAATAAAATCGTTAACCTACAAATTAAAGGACTAGAAAGAGAACAAGAAGAAAAGCCAAGAGTAAATAGAAAGAAGAAAATAATAAAGATTAGAGCAGAAATAAATAACTAGAGACTAAAAAAATAAATAAATACAAAAATCTCAATTAAGCCAAGAGTTGGTTCTTTGACAGGATAAACAAAATTGATAACCCATTAGCCAGATTCATCAAGAAACAAAGAGAAAACCAACATAGATAAAATCAGAAATGAAAGTGGGAAAGTTACCACTGACACCACAGAAATGCAAAGTACTGTAATACAATATTATCAATAACTATATGCTAACAAGCTGGACAATGTGGAAGAAATGGACAAATTCCTAGAAAAATACAATCTCCTAAAACTGAATCAGGAGGAATCAGAAAACTTGAATAGGCCAAGAACATGAAATAGAAGTAATAATCAAAAACCTCCCAGTCAAAAACAAACAAACAAACAACAACAACAAAAACAAGCCCAGGTTTGGACAGCTTCACAGGGGAGTTCTACCAAACATCCAAAGATAAATAAACCTATCCTCCTCAAACTATTTCAGAAAATCACAGAGGAAGGAGGAATCACAATAACAGATTACAAGTTATGGTACAAAGCCACCATAATCACAACAGCCTGGTACTGGCACAAAAATAGGTTTATAGATCAATCAAACAGAACTAAGAACTCAAAAATGGACACAAGCCATTATACTCAATTAATATTTGACAAAGGAGGCAAAAGCATTCATTGGAATCAAGACAATTATTTTCAATAAGTGGTGTTGGGAAAATTGGACAGATACATGCAAAAAATAAAACTAGACCACCAACTTACATCATAGACAAGTATAAACTCAAATGGCTAAAATAATTAAATGTAAATTATGAAAGCATAAAAATTCTAGAAGAAATCAATAGCAGCAAAATCTCAAATATCTCTTGTAGCAATATGTTTACAGATGCATCTCCTAAGGTAATCAAAACTAAGGAGAAAATAAACAAATGATACTATATCAAAATGAAAAGCTTCTGAACAGCAAAAGAAGCCATCAACAAAACAAAAAGAGAGTCCACTCTATGGGAGAACGTATTTTCTAAAGATACATCTGATAAAAGGTTAATATGCAAAATATATAAGGAAATGATACAACTTAACAAAAGGAGGGTTAACAATCCAATTTAAAAATGGGCAAATGACCTAAATATACACTTCTCCAAAGTAGACATACAGATGGCCAAGAGACATATGAAAAAATGCTCCAAGTCATTAATCATCTGACAGATGCAAATCAAAACAACAATGAGGTATCATCTCACACCTGTCAGAATGGCTATTATCAAAAAATCAACAAATGACAAGTGCTGGCAAGAATGTGGAGAAAAGGGAACCCTAATACATTGCTGGTGGGTATGCAAACTGGTGCAACCATATAGAAAACAGTACAAAGTTTCCTCAAAAAATTAAGTATGAAACTGCCATTTGATCCAGGGATCCCATTTCTAGGAATATATCCCAATAAACCAGAATCACTAATCAGAAGAATGTATGCACCATGGCAGCATGATGTACAATAGTTAGGATTTGGAAAGAGCCCAAGTGCCCATAGGTATATTAGTAGGAAAAAAAAAAAAGCTGTGGTATACTTATACCATAGAATAATATGAAGAAATCATGGAGGAATCTGGAGAGGATAATGCTAAGTGAAATAAGTCAGTCAGTGAAAGACAAGTATCATGTGATTGCACTCATATGTTCAATCTGAGTAATAAAATAAACTGATGAAAGGAGTCGATCCAAAGACATAGAGTCTTTGAACAGAGTGCAAAATCTCAGAGGTAAGGCCGGGGAGGGTGGGTAGACACAGACAATAAGATGTTCAAGGCCCATGTCAAGAGGTTAGGGGTGGGAGGACTGGAGGGGTTCTCTGGGGATGGGGAAGGGGACATATGTAATACTTTCAACAATAAAGAATTATTTCTCATTTATTTATTTTGTTATTAAAGGTGAAACATTTTATTTTATTTATTACTAGGGGTACATGAAATTCATGCATGGGGGAGAGGGGGAGTCTCTCAGCCCAGCCTGCACCCTCTCTAATTGAGGACCCTTTGGGAGATGTCCAACCACTGGTTTAGGCTCAATTCCTGTGAGTCAGACATCCCTCTTGCACTCTGGGACTACTGGCTTATAACTGCTCACCTGCCTGCCTGGCTGATCACCCCTAACTGCCTCTGCCCTTCTTGCCTGTCCCTACCTGCCCTCCCCCGCTGGCCTGATCTTGCCCTCAACTACCCTTGCTTGCCTGATCATCCCTAACTGCCCTCCCCTGCTGGCCTGATCTCACTCCCAAGTGCCCTCCTCTGCCAGCATGGTTGCCCCCAACTTCCCTGCCATGAAGACCTGATCTTGCCCCCAATGGCCCTTCACTGCCAGCCTGATTTCATCCCCAAAGGCCTTCCCCTGCTGGCCTGATGTCACCCCTAACTGCCCTCCTCTTCCAGCCTGATTGTCCCTAACTGCCTGCCTCATCACCCCCAACTGCCCTCCCTTGCCAGCCTGATATCACCTACAACTGCCTTCCCTGAAGAGCTGATTGCCCCTAACTTCCTGCTGGCCTGATCTCACCCCCTACTACCCTCCCCTGCCTGCCTGATAGCCCCTAACTGCCTCTGCCTCAGACCCCACCACCATGGTTTTGTCTGGAAGGAAGACAGACATCCAGAAGATGGCCGGTTGACCTGGTCTAATTAGTATATTACCCTTTTAGTAGTATAGATAGATTATATAGGATAAGATTGCTTAAAGGGGAAGTGAGGGGGAAGCCTTTCTCAGCAGGAGGAGATATTCTTGGCAGACAAAAACACATAATCCCTATATCTGGACTGATAGCCAGCCATATGCATTATACTACCAAACTGGTCATGAAAAAAATGAACCACTTTCTTATACTTTACACCAAACAACTGTTGCTCTTAAAATCCCTCCTAAGCCCCCACCTTAGGTTCTGTTTATGCAGTTCACACAGATTAGGTTCTGATCGGTCGGTTTCTATGCCAGTCAGCATCAAAAGCTCTGCTTCCTAGGCAGCCATTGTCTACTGGCACTTCACCCAGATTTGGTTCTAATTGGTTGGTTTCTATGCCAGTCAGCATCTCTGGGCCTATCTCTAGGACTAATCAAAGAGGTGGAGCTGATCAGCAGCCCCTGAGAAGGCCCTGAGAGAAACAGAGGCACAGCTGCTGGTGAAGCCAGGAGAGGAAGAGAGAGGTAATAGCTGATTAACAGCTGCCATGGAGGTTGGGGATCAGATCTTGCCTCTCTCTCTGTAGGCCTCTCTCCTAGCCTGATCTGCATCCCCCTCGGCAGTTGGTGCCGGATTGCTGGGCTAACACTGACTTCCAGTGTTTGGTTGAGCCTTGGTCATTATGGACCCTGGCTCTTTATATATATATAATTATTTTTAAATTTATATTATTTATTCTTTAAAGTATTACATAAGTCTCACTTTTCCCCCATTGACCTCTCCCTGGCTACTCCCAACCCCCTGCATATGCCTTCACTGCCCCCCCGCAACCATCTGTATCCATTGGTAATGCTCATATACATGCATACAAGTCCTTTGGTTCATCTCTTATCCCTCACTCCCCACCTTCTCTCATAAGTTGGGCAGTATGTTCAATGTTTCTATGACTGGTTCTATTTTTCTTCATCATTTTATATTTTTCATTATATTCCACAAATGAGTGAGATCATGTGATATTTATCTTTCTCTGACTGGCTTATTTTGCTTAGCATAATGCTCTCCAAGTCCATCCATGCTGTTGAAAATGGTAAGAATTCCTTCTATTTTATCATAGCATAGTATTCTATTGTGTGGATGTACCACAGTTTTCTAATCTACTCACCTGCTGATGGGCACTTAGGCTGTTTCTAAGTCTTGGTTATTGTAAATTGTGCTGCTATGAACATAAGGGTGCATATGTCCTTTCTGATTGGTGTTTCTGTTTCTTTGGGATATATTTATAGTAGTAAGATTAATGGTCAAATGGAAGTCCATTTTTAATTTTTTGTGGAAACACCATACTGTTTTCCATAGTGGCTGAACCAGTCTGCATTCTTACCAGAAGTGCAAGAGGGTTCCATTTTTTCCAGCACTTGTTATTTGTTCATTTGTTCATGATAGCCATTCTGACAGGTGTGAGATGATACCTCACACTGTTGTATGATTTGCATCTATCAGATTGTTAGTGACTGAGCATGTTTTCATATGACTCTCAGCCTTTTGTATGTCTTCTTTCAAAAAGTGTCTATTTAGGTCCTTTACCCATTTTTTTTATCTTCCTTTTTTTATGTTGTCTGAGTTACCCATAAATTTTGAAGATTAAACCCTTATCAGTAATAACATTGGCAAATATTTTCTCCCATGCAGTGGACTTTCTTGTTATTTTGTTGATGGTTTCTTTTGCTGTGCAGAAGCTTTTTATTTTGATATAGTCCTATTTGTTTATTTTCTCCTTATTTTCCATTGCCCTAGGAACTGTATCCATAAAATGTTGTTAGGACAAATGTCTGCTATTTTGCTGCCTATAGCTTCTTTTAGGGTTTTTATGGATTCCCATCTTATTTTTACATTCTTAATCAATTTTGAGTTTATTTTTGTGTATGGTGTCAATTGGTGGTCTAGTTTCATTTTTTTGCATATATTTTTCCAATTTTCTCAAAACCACTTATTTAAGAGACTGTCTTGACTCCATTGTATGCTCTTGCCTCTTTTTTCACATATTAATTGAGCATAATGGCTTGGGTCAATCTCTGGGTTCTCTGTTGTGTTCCATTGGTCTATATGTCTGTTCTTGTGCCAGTACCAGGCAGTTTGGAGAAAAACTTTGTTCTTCTTTCTCAAGACTGCCACATCTATTTGGGCTCTCTTTATATTCCAAATGAATTTTTGGACAGTTTGTTCTAGGTCATTGGTATTTTAATGGGGATTGTATCCAATCTATAGTAAATGAATTTCATAAAATCTAAATTTTTTGTTTTGTGTTTTGTTACTTTTCTGAGGCCTACCTTTGTTTCTGGAAAATGTCCTATATTGTCTTCTGTCACTACCTGTTCTCTACCAGCCTGTGGGAAATCAGCTGCTTCACTGTTTTTCACAGAAGATGTATTGCACCAAGAATTTTATGATTATATTATATTTCTAGAAATAATGACCTTTTTTAATCTTTTTTAATTCAATCTACTCTCCTTTTCTCTCCATAGACTCCCTTGACTGTCTGGTGGTAAAAGCATACTTTTTCAGTTGACTTAAGACAAGACAAGAATTTTTTAAAATATCTCCCACAACTGTGTAATTCATCTCTCTAAAAGAGGAGGATGTGCAAACTACTAAGAATATAACCATTTCTTTATCTTGTTACATTTGTGTGCATTCTTCTCCAGAAAGGATTGGGCACAGAATCTGTGACAAGTGCCTTTCAGGTAGCCAGATTTTGACCTTATTTAAAATACAGTCCAGATTTCTACTTAAAATTTTCTCTTTCAATTAAATATGTACATTAAATACTTATGTTCAAACTTGCAAGACTGTCTCAATTTTCTTCTTTCTTTTACAACTTAAATTATGTAAAGAATCAGTGAAGTAATTTCAAGTTCCTTCAACAGTTCCAAGTTGTAGGTTGAAGTATTATCATTCACATGGCTTGCATTGCTGTTTCATATTACCTAATGACAATGGAAACAAAAAATGTACTCAGTTGTTTGGTTTGTAAACTCTAACTTTATTTTAGCTTTAGAGACAGATGGCTATTAGAGTATTAATTTATTTTTAAAAGATAAATTCCAATATTTTAGACAAATTCTTATTGTTGAGCTCAAACTCAAATAGTATATTTCTTCATATGTGACCTAAAGTATTTTATATCCCATTTATAATGCATTCAAGACTTTAGTTGTATTATATTATATTAGTTTAGATTTTCATTTTTTTTCAGAAGGTGATACTACATTTATCTCTAATCCTTTGTATAGTATGGTTACAAATTGGTTATGTCATGTAAGTTAGGACTAAATAGAAATAGATTTCAATGTCAGAATCAGAATTAAGAAAGTGAATTATTATTAGTGAAGCCATCAATACAGCAAAGTAATATATATATATGAGTAATATGCAAATTGACTGTTATTCTAACATACAAGATGGCTGCCACAAGATGGCCAGCAGGGGAGAGCAGTTGGGAGGGACCAGGCCTGAAAGGAAGGGCAGTTGGGGGTGATCAAGCATGCAGGGGTGGGCAGTTAGGAGTGACCAGGCTGGCAGAGGAGGGAAGTTAGGGGCAATCAGGCTGGAAGGGGAGTGGCTAGGAGGTGATCAGGCTGGCAGGCAGAAGCAATTAAGGCAATCAGGAAGGCATTAGGGGAACAGTCCTGGATTGTGAGAGGGATGTCTGACTGCCCATTTAAGCCCAGTGGGATTGGGCCTGAACAGCTAGTCAAGATTAGAGAGAGTGCAGACTGAGCTGAAGGACACACATCCCTATGCACAAATTCCATGCACTGGGCCTCTATTTCATGCATTATATTCACCTGAAGATATTTTTCTATTGATATTTAAAGAATAGAAAAGAAGGGTAGAGACACAGAGAGAGATAAACATCAATGTGAAAGAGACACATCAATAGTTTGCCTTGCATATGCTCCTTCACTTGGGTTGGGGATCAAGCCTGCAACCACAACTGAGGCACGTAGCTTTGACTAGAATCAAACTTTCAACCCTTCATTTGGCAGGCTGGCACTCTATCTACTGAACCAAACCAACTAGGACAAGTGTGATATATTTTTAAATTTCCCAGATAATTCTAATATGGGGTTCAGGTTATAAATCATGGATTTAGCTAATGAGGTAAATAAATGTTATAATAGGCATCAGTGAGAGAGGAATTTGATACCATGTCTATTATTTGCTTACTTGAACAGCTTTTGTGTTTTATTTTTTAGATTGACTCAGTCCTTAAAGAATAATGACCCATTATTATAGGTAAGATCAGTGAGATTTATGTAGAATTATTTTACAATAGCAAGAAAAAGCTGACATGTGGAAAGAGAAACCAAAATGGCAGCATAGGTGAACACCTAAACTGCTGCCTCACACAACAATTTCAAAACCAAAGCTAAAAGACAGAATGGACATCATCCAGAACCACAGGAAAGCTGGCTGAGTGGAAATTCTACAACTAGAAGGAAAGAGAGGGGCTCATGGAGACTCAGAGGAGCTGCAAAAAGCTGATGTATGGATACACACATGTAGAAAGAAAGGGCAACAGTGTCTGGCTGGCTTACTCTTGTGGGAGGAAGACAGAAACTCCCAATTGAACTGAACCCCAGTTCCGTCTGCACTGAACCCAAGTTCTGGGTGAGACTCATATCTGGGGAGTCTGGACGGTTGTGAAAAGGGGAAGTGCACAGAACCCTAGGGGAACCACAAAAGGAAAAGGTCTGGAGGTGCACGAGTATGAGTGCACACACAGGGGGCTGACTGCTAATTGTGTCTCTGGCTTTCTCTAGTGGGAGGAAGACAGAACCTCCCAACTGTACTGAAATCCAGCTCTGACTGCACCGAACTCCAGTTTTGGGTGAGACCCTGGGGACCCAGACTCATATGAGTTCCTGGAGCACACAGAAACTCAGGGGAGATGGAAAGGCAGAGGCCTGGAGGCACATGAGTGTGAGTGTGCACAGAGAGGGTTGCAGCAATTATTGAGGGACACTCAGACCCAGGGGCCACATAAGGCAGGACTGATGGGAAGCCAAGGCTGTCTACTCAGCCCTGAGTCTCTGCCCCATCGAAGCTGAACACAGAGGATTTTGCAATTTTGCAAGTCCCCTATCATAAGGCTAACTCCATCACAGTAGTTCTCCCTGTGTAGACACAGCTGATCCTCACAACCAATTGGCTTGGAGGTCAATTCCCCCCAGTGATACCAACAACAATCAAGACTTAACTACAACAAGGCTATACACACAGTCCACAAAGGGGTGCACCAAGAGTGTCTTCCTCAGATAACTGGAGAGGCAGAGCTACTGGGCCATATAGTTTACCTAGCACACAAAGCTATTCTACCAACTCAGGGAAGCAGTGGAGACAAAGGAACAGATCACAAACGAAAAAAATGGAGGAAAATAAATGATTGGATATAGAGTCCAAAACCATGCTTATTAGGTTTTTCAAGAATTTCCTAGAAAAGATGGATAAATTTAGCAAGACCCAAGAGGAGATGAAAAAGGACCAACTAGAGATGAAAAAGGACCACCTAGAAATTAAACATATACTTACTGAAATAAAAAAAAATATTATACAGAAACCTAACAGCACACTAGAGGAACACAAGAATCAAGTCAAAGATTTGAAATACAAAGAAGCAGAAAACACTCAACTAGAAAAGCAAAAAGAAAAAAGAAAGAATCCAAAACGTTAAAGATAGTATAAGGAGCCTGTGGGACAACTTCAAGCATACCAACATCAGAATTATGGGGTTGCCAGAAGAAGAGAGAGATGCAAGATACCAAAAACCTATTTGAAGAAATAATGACTAAAAACATCCCACACCTGGTGAAAGAAATAGACTTACAAGTCCAGGAAATGCACAGAACTCCAAACAAAAGGAATCCAGAGAGGACCACACCAAGACACATCATAATTAAAATACCAAGAGCAAAAGACAAAGACAGAATCTTAAAAGCAGCAAGAGAAAAACAGTTAATTACCTACAAGGGAGCACCCATATGATTGTCAGCTGATTTCTCAACAGAAACTATACAGACCAGATAGGAGTGGCAAGAAATATTCAAAGTGATGAATAGCAAGAACCTACAACCAAGATTACTCTACCCAGAAAAGCTATCATTCAGAATTGAAGGTCAGATAAAGAGCTTCATAGATAAGAAAAAACTAAAGGAGTTCATCAACTCCAAACCAGTATTATATGAAATGTTGAAAGGGGAAGAAGAGGAAGAAGGAAAAGGTAAAGATAAAAATTATGAACAACAAATACTTTTCTATCAACAAGTGAATCTAAAAACCAAGTGAATTAAAAATCTGAGGAACAGAATAAACTGGAGAATATAATAGAATCAGGGGCATAGAAAGGGAGTTGACTGACAATTCTCAGGGGGAAAGACCTGAGGGGAGTGCAGAGAGAGACTGGACAAAAATCATACACCTTTGGCGGAGGACAATGAGGGAGAGTTAAGGGCAGAGGGAGGGGTGGGAGCTGGGTGGAGGGGAGCTATGGGGGGGGGGGGAAAGAGGAACAAGTGTAATAATCTAAAAAATAAAGATTTATTAAATAAAAAACAAAACAAAAAGAAAGAAAGAAAAAGCTGACATGTCATAATGGCTATCCAAATTAAAAATTGGGCAGGAGGAGATACTTTAGGAATAAGCAGAATTAGTCAATATATAAAAATTAGAGGCCATTGCATCTCTTTTGAACCTAGATATTTATTTTCCTTTAAATTTTGCTCTCATTTTGAATATAAAATGCATAATTCTAAACATTAATGTTTTTGCATAGTTATTTACATATAAAATAAATAATTCAATTGAAAACAATGCAAATACCAGTTTGTCTAAATTAACATAATACATTCAAGATTTGTTCTTTCAATCAAAAGGTCATAATCAAGAGTTTGAGCCAGATTTACTTACTTTAGCATTTTTTTTCTTTTAAATAAAAAATATATGTATTTTTACTGATTTCAGAGAAGAGGAGAGAGGGAGAAAGAGATAGAAACATCAGTGATTAGAAAGAATCATTGAGCAGCTGCCTCCTTCATTCCATGTACTAGGGATTGAGCAATCTAGGTGTTTACCCTGACTGGGAATCAAACAATGACCTCCTGTTTCATAGGTTGACTTATCCACTGAACCATTCCAGCTGGGCATTTCAGCATTTCTTGAATTGTGTTTATACTGTAGTTCACATGAGTTAGAATAACATTAATTGTCTATTAAAGGTGAACATTCATGACTCCTGCCTCACATATACAGAAAATTTTCTCTGAGTGAGAGCATTTGGAGCATATATGTTTTATTCACCATAGCTAAGACTTGGAAACAGCCTAAGTGCCCATTAGCAGATGAGTGGATTAAAAAACTTAGATTTTAGCTATGGTGAGATTCTTAGGAGATTTGGGTGCACATTAAATTTTTAAAGTCATTGTTTTACTTCCCTCTTATGTAAAACTCAGAATTTATATGCCATAGTAGACCAGGAAAGGGCAGCAGAAACTGAAATTTATGGGAGAAAATTAAAGGCTTGAGGGACCTGGGAAGTCATTTATAATTTGGAATAACATACATACAAGAAAGCTGTATTACAAAGTCACTGTTCTCACAACAGCCTGGTACTGGCACAAATACAGTCATACTGTACTCTGTTTCCCTGAAAGTAAGACATCCCCTGAAAATAAGACCTACTTCCAGTTTTGTCTCTCACTGTAATATAAGGCACCCCCCCTCCAAAAAATAAGACCTCTCATTTAATAAGGCCTCCACCGAACATAAGGCCTTCCCGGAATATAAGGCCCCCAAAGCTACCATAAGGCATTTGACTCCTGATTTAAAGAGACCTCGCACTGCCTGAACAGCTCCGGCTGCGCTGCGGCCAATCAGTGAGCTAGTTTGTGATGACAACTACTACCATACGGTATACAGGTAATAAATTTCCTTTTTATTCTGTTCAACAATAAATGTATACTGTATTCTTCTTCATGGGAAAATAAGACATCCCCTGAAAATTATACCTAGCGCATTTTTGAGAGCAAAAATTAATATAATATACTGTCTTATTTTGGGGGAAACAGGGTATAGACCAATGGAATAGAATGAAGAATCTAGATATTGACCCAAACCCCTATGCTCAATTAATATTTGACAAAGGAGGCATGAACATATAATGGGGTGAAGAAAACCTCTTCAATAAATAGTGTTGGGAAAATTGGACAGATACATGCAAAAAATATGAAACTAGACCACTAACACACACCATACACAAAAATAAACTCAAAATGGATAAAAGACTTAAACTTAAGATGGGAAAACATAAAAATACTAGAGGAATCCACAGGCAACAAAATTTCCAACATATGCCAAAGGAACTTCTACACTGATACTGCTCCTAGGGCAAAGGAAGCTAAAGAGAAAATTAACAAATGGGACTACTTCAAAATAGAAAGCTTTTGCACAGCAAAAATCCCCATCAACAAAACAACAAGAAAGCCCACTGTACGGGAGAACATATTTGCAAATGTTATCCCTGATAAAGGCTTAATCTCCAACATCTACAGCCAACTTATACAACTTAAGAAAAGGAAGACAAATGATCCAGTAAAAAAATGGGCAACAGATCTAAAAAGAATCTTCTCAAAAGAAGAAAGAGGAAGGCCAAGAGACACATGAAAACATGCTCAAAGTCACTAATTATCCGAGAGATGCTAATCAAAATGACAATGTGATATCATCTCACACCTGTCAGAATGGCAATCATAAACAAATCAACAAACAAGTGTTAGCGAGGATGCAGAAAAAAAGAAACCCTTGTGTACTGCTGGTGGAAATGCAGACTGGTGCAGCCATTGTGGAGAATAGTATGGAGTTTCCTCAAAAAACTAAAAATGGAACTCCCATTTGACCCAGTAATCTCACTCCTAGGAATATATCCTAAGAAACTAGAAACACCAACCCTAAAGGATATATGCACCCCTATGTTCATAGCAGCACAATTTTTAATAGCTAAGATTTGGAAAAAGCCTAGGTGGCTGTCAGCAGATGACTGGATAAGGAAACTGTGATGCATCTACACAATGGAATACTATGCTGCCATAAAAAGAAGGAATTCTTACCATTTGCAGCAACCTGGATGGAACTGGAGAGCATTATGCTAAGTGAAATAAGCCTGTGAATGAAAGAAAAATACCACATGATCTCACTCATTTATGAATAATGAAGAACATTGTAAACTGTGGGACAAAAAGATAGATACAGAGTCAGTAAGGCATCAAACAGACTGTCAAATTAATAGTGAGAAGGTTAAAGAGAGATGGGGTAGATAAGAGATAAACCTAAGGACTTATATGAATACATATAAGCATAACTAATGGACACACGATATTGGGGGGTTAGGGCATGCATGGGAGTGGGATGGGGGACAATGGGAAGATATGTACACATGTAATTCATTAATAGAAAAAAGAAAAAAAAAGAAAGTGGATTGTGGAGGAGCACAGGAAACTTGGTTGGAAAGTTGGTAAGGAGGAAATTCCGACCTTTGGAAGTTGGCTGAAGGCAACCACCCCTAATGGTTCCTTGTCTTTTCCAAACTGGTCTGTGTATGTGCAGACCCTTGGGTATTTACTGGAATCTTTATGCTTAATCTTTAGAATTCCTTGTTTAAAGGACAATGCAGATGCCATGTGTCCTCCCAAGAATGTTTACCATACTGATTGTATCTAAAACCTCTGATAAAAGACTGAAGAGGCAGGCGAACGAGGTTGTTTGCCTTCTCTAGTCAGGCAGTCCCTTAGCCCTTTCACAAAAATCCTGTGTCAGAGTTATCACTCATCTGTGGCTCAGGTTCTGTTGGTCAGTGCCAGCAGTGGATGAGAATTTTTAATTCCAAATAATAAGTAAATATATTGGTCCATGTTTTAGGCAGCTTCAAAATCCTTGAGGAGGTTGGAGAAGTCCATTCAAAACTGTAAGTCAAAATGAAGAGGAAGTTATATATACAGTGGTACCTCGAGATATGAGTGCCCTAACATACGAGATTTTTGAGATATGAGCCGTTGAGTGAGGGATTTTTGCTTTGAAATACGAGCAACATTTGAGATAGGAGTAATCACACGATCGCTGGCTGCACACGACCCACCAGTTTACCACATCTCATAGTTTCCCACGCCTCAAGGTTATGGAACGAATTAAACTCGTATCTCGAGGTACCACTGTATATATACACATCAAAAGCATAGACAATGGAACAAACTGTTATCTGTTTAAATATATAAAATTTTTAATTTTTACTTTCTCTTAAGTAAAAATTTTTTGATGCTCTTTCTTTCTTTGTGTAGATGCTCTTCTTTTGTTTGTGTAGATCTTTTCTTTGTGTAGATCTGAGTTTTTGACCCATATTGTTTTATTTCTTCCCACAGAATATCTATTAACATTCCTTGCAAGCAGGTTCACTGGACAAAAATTTCCTCAATTTTTCCTTGAGAAAAATCTTTATTTTTCCTTCAGTTTTTTAAAATCTTTAATTTCTTTATTGATTAAGGTATTACATATGTATCCTTATCTCCCCTTAACCCCCAATGCTTCCCCCCTCATTCATGCTCTCACCCCCTGTCATCTGTGTCCATTGGTTGGGCTTATATGCATGCATACAAGTCCTTTGGTTGATCTCTTCTTCTTACCCCAACCCTTCCCTACCTTCCCTTTGAGGTTTGACAATATGATCACTGCTTCTGTGTCTCTGGATCTCTTTTGTTCATCAGCTTCTGTTTTTTGTTATATTCCACAAATGAGTGAGATTATGTGGTATTTATCCTTCTCTGAGTGGATTATTTCACTTAGCATAATGCTCTCCAGATCGATAGATGCAGTTGCAAATGGTAAGAATTCCTTTTTTTTTACTGCAGCATAGTATTCCATTGTGTAGATGTACCACAGTTTTTTTAAATCCACTCACCTGCTATTAGACACTTAAGCTGTTTCCAAATCTTAGCTATGGTGAATTGTGCTGCTATGAACATAAGGGTGCATATATCATTTCTGATTGGTGTTTCTAGTTTTTGGGGATATGTTCCTAGAAGTAGGATCACTGGGTCAAATGGGAGTTTCATTTCTAGTTTTTGAAACTCCATACTGTTCTCTACAGTGGCTGAACCAGTCTGCATTCCCACCAGCAGTACACGAGGGTTCCTTTTTCTCCCCATCCTCATCAGCACTTGTCATTTGCTGATTTGTTGATGATAGCAATATCTGACAGGTGTGAGATAGTACCTCATTGTCATTTTGATTTGCATCTCTTGGATGCAATAATGAACTTGAAGAAAGAGAGACTAAAAAAAACAATCCCATTTACCATGGGACCAAAAATATTAAGATACCTAGGAAAAAAATTAACTAAGGAGGTAAAAGACTTATATGCTGAAAACTACAGGACACTGAAAAAAGAGATAGAGGAAGACATAAACAGATGGAAGAACAGATTCTGTTCATGGATTGGTAGAATCAACATCATTAAAATGTCCATACTAGCCAAAGCAATCTGTAGATTCAATGCATTCCCAATAAAATACCAATGGCATATTTTGCAGGCCTGGAATGAACTCTCCAAAAATTCACCTGGAATAAAAAATAACCCCAAATAGCTGCAGCAATTCTGAGAAAGAAGAACAAAGTAGGTGGGATCTCAATACCAGATTTCAAGCTATACTTACAAAGTCACTGTTCTCAAAACAGCTTGGTACTGGCACAAGAACAGTCATATAGATCAATGAAATAGAATAGAGAACCCAAATTTCGACCCAAACCACTATGCCCAATTAATATTTGACAAAGGATACATGAACATCCAATGGAGTCAAGACAGTCTCTTCAATAAATAATGTTGGGAAAACTGGACAGATACATGCAAAAAAAAAATGAAACTAGACCACTAACACCATTCACAAAAATAAAGTCAAAATGGATAAAGGACTTAAACATAAGATGGAAAATCATAAAAATACTAGAGGAATCCATAGGCAGTGAAATTTCATACATATGCTGAAGCAGTTTCATCACTGATACTGCTCCAAGGGCAATGGAAACTAAAGAGAAAATAAACAAATTGGACTACATCAAAATAAAAAGCTCTGCACAGCAAAAGAAACCATCTAAACAACAAAAAAGCCCACTAACTTGGAGGACATACTTGCCAATGTTATCACTGATAATGGTTTAATCTCCAACATGTACAGGGAACTCATACAACTTAACAAAAGGAAGATAAACAATCCAATAAAAAATGGGAAATGGACCTCAATAGATATTTTTTGAAATAGAACAAAAGGAAGGCCGTGGGACCTATGAAAACATACTCAAAGTCACTAATCATTGGAGAGATGCTAATTAAAACAACAATGAGGTACCATCTCACACCCGTCTGAGTGGTATTCTTTTTGTACATATGTTATATGTTAGATCTTTGTAACTTTCCTACTGTCCTTGAATATTCTGTTCTATTTTTTTTTTTTGTGTGTGTGTGTGTGTGTGTATGTGGGGGTGGGATTCTCTTTGCTTTTAAGTTTTGAAGATTTCTATTGTTATATTCTCAAGCTCAGAAATTCTGTCCTCAGCTATGTCCAGTCTGCTAGTAGATCCATTAAAGGCATTCTTCATTTCTATTGCACTTTTTAAAAATCTTCCACGTTTGTTTTTTACTTTTTCTTAAAATTTATTTCCCTCTGTTTACATTGCACATACATTGTTGCATGCTGTATACTTTATCTTATAGAAACCTTAGTATATTAATTACTAGAGTCTCAGTGCACAAATTCGTACTCCAGTGGGATCCCTTGGCCTGGTCTGTGGTTTTGTGCTGAAACTGGCTCTCTGACATACCCCAAGGGATTCCAGATTGTGAGATTGTGCAGGTCAGGTTGAGGGACCCCACCAGTGTATGATTTGGATTGGTGAGCGATGAGGCAGGGTAGCCAGACAAGAAGAGACTGTAGGAGGACTCCAGGGTGTGTCTGTTCCATCTAGCTCAGTCCTAATCAGCCAGATCCTAGCAGGAAGCTCACCTACTGGTTGAAGCATCTTCCTCCCGGTAGTCAGTGCACGTCATAGCAACTGGTTGACTGGTTGACTGCCTTCCCTTTGGTGATCAGTGAACATCATAAAACATGGTTGAGTGGCCTTAGCATATCATTAGCATAATATACTTTGATTGGTTGAACAGATGATCAGATGACTGGACACTTAGCTATGCTTTTTGATTTCTATCTCTTGGATGCAATAATGAACTTACAGAAAGAGAGACTAAAAAAGCAATCCCATTTACCATGGGACCAAAAAAATTAAGATACCTAGGAATAAATTTAACTAAATTTTTCTATATGCTGAAAACTACAGGACACTGAAAAAAGAGATAGAGGCTTTTATTATATATGAGTAAGGGCCCAGTGCATGAATTTGTGTACTTTGAAGGGAACTGTGGGCCACAAGGCTGTGGTAGGAACAGGGGAGTATCTCAGCCCATCCTCCACACCCCTAACCAGCACCTTCCACTGTGGCCAATAGTCACCTGTCTACTGGTAGCTCTGCTCCTGCCACCATCACTCCCACACGCTGACAGTGCCAGCCCTGCTCACACCCGCTGAATGCACAAAGCTATTGCGGACAGTCCCAGCAGCAAATGCGAGTGGGGTTGGTGCTGTCAGTGGATTTGAGCAGCAGTGCTGCCCCAATTGCCCCTTGGGTGAAGGGGGAGGTGGAGTAGCCCTCAGGGCCGATCATGTCTGGTAGTTGCCGCTTGAACCCACTGATGGTGGCGAGTGATTGTGACCGGCACCAGACACCAACGCAGCTGTGGGTGGTAAGCGAGAGCAAAGAATTTTCAGTAACCATCAGAGGCTCCTCCCCCCCCCCCCCGCCGATGACAGCAACTGGTGCCCTGCCTTGGTCTGGCATCCCTGCTCACCTACTCCACTATCTCGCTATGGACGATGCCCACCATGTCCTGTGCACACCTCCTGATTGTCAGAGCATGCCATAGCAACCTGTTTGTTTGGTTGTTCAGTTGATGTGGTTGTTCCACTGTTTTATCTATTTGCATATTAGCCTTTTATTATATAGGATAGTTGTGTTAAATTCTTTGTTTGACAATTCCAATAGCCTTCTCATGTCTGTTTCTGATTCTTTCTTGTCTTCAGATTGTTTTTTGCCTTTTAATATTCCTTGTAATTTTTTCTTGATAGCTGGACATGTTATACTGAGTAAAAGGAACCACTGCAAATAGATCTTTAGTGTAAAATTTTCTCTTTTCCACATCCTGCTAGAGAGTGGTCTGATTCCTGAGTAGGGACTTTTGCGAATTGAGAAAATGAAAAAGACAGACACAGAGATAGAAGGAAAAAGCTGAGGTCCGATGGGACCACTGTCCTCTGACAGGGACAGGGACAGGAACCCTAAGCCAATACAGTGTATTTATTTTATACAGAAAAAAAAATTTTCATTAAAAGTCAAGATAAAGGAGATAATGTGCATTCTTGGGTAGGCCCTAGTGTATTCATTCCTGGTTCTGGGCTGGATTTAAATAACAAAACCCAACCCCTGGCCCCTGGGCTGAAGGTCAACCTGACAATACACTTGACTTTTGGCAAACCTTGTTTCCAGGATTTGATTTTGTTTGCCAAAGCCACTGGATTCAGCTGATAATAATTAAAGAAACACCCTTGTGCCTTCCCAGGCAATCTTTACACTTTAGTTTTGTGGTGGTGAGGTGTGGGAGTCTTATGATCAGTACTTCTGAACTGTAAACTTCACAAAACCTTTTTTTTTTAAGGTTTGGTGGCTATATTTATTTTCTTAAGCTAGTTTTTTTTTTCAGATTTGAATTTACTGGGTAAAATAAATAAAATTTCTTCATTAATATTGCCAAATGCTTTGCCTCCAAATTGTTTGATTTTCACTACCATAATCTGTATATAACACACATTTAAACACAATTTATATTCTTCCATTATAATGTAAAAATCTTTAATATCTGCATCTCATTTTTATATTATGTGCTTAAAATTTAGATTGAGAAATTTTCTTTATGAACCAGTTATTTCATTTTTTGTGTAATGTTTACCTTCTTTTTTATGTATATTAAGAAATTAACATTTCTTCATGAATAATTTATGTTCATTTTCACCCTTTGTCTTTGATAGTTGCTATAACTACTACCCCACTGTTTTTTTAATTAACAATTGAAAAACTTTTGCATGTATACTTATTGTGCCTATTTTGTTTGTTTTGAGTATTAGGTACTCTTAATCTTTTTTTTTCCCCTGGTTTTATTGGGAGTGTTAGACATTTTAATGTTAAAATTAATTTAGATTTTAATAGGAGAGAAAAGTATAATAATATGTTATGAACATATCCTGTGGTTTTGAAGTTTATAAAAAAGATTGTTTTAGCTGTCCTTTAAGTTGTTTTACTTTAATATTTTCTGTAATTCTAGTCTGCAGGTGATGAACTTTTTCAACTTTTGTATGTCTGAAAAAGTGTACTTACCTCAAATTTTTAAAAAATATTTTCTGTGTATATGGAATCCTATATTGAATTTCTTAGCAACACTTTAAAAATGGGCTCTGTGACCTTTTTACTCACAATGTTTCCAATGAGAAATATGTTGTCATCTATATCTGCTTTACAGATTTTCTTTGTTGCTGGTTTTGAAAGATTGGACTATGATATATCTCTATTTATATAATCTGTGAATTTATATTTTTATATTTTTCTCAAATTTGAACATTTTTCAGCCTTTGTTTCTTCAAATACTTTTGCTTCCCCTTCACAACTCTTGCTGCACAACTCACAAAAGCATATTTCACTTTTAACTCTCTCAGTGTTTATTTTTTTCTAGTTTGTATTGCTGTTTTATAAGTTATTAATCTTTTATTCATCATTTCTAATTGTAAAAAACTCCACTAAATTCATTTTTATTCTAGACAATGCAATTTTAAACTGTAGAAATTTGACTTGACTCTTCTATTTATGTCTTTACCTTACTTTCGAATATATGGAATTTACTTCTAATAAATTTTTAAATGTCCCTGTTCACTAAATTTAATATTTTTTATTAATTTTCATTAAATGGATGCTTCGAATTAAGCAAATAACTGTAGAAAAAGCAATTTACATATATAGTTAGACAATGAATATGCAATAGGAGAATATGTGCTATTTAATACAATAGCCATTCCTTCCTTCTTAGCTACAGTTCACTTTTCGAGGTTTTAGTCACCATGGTCAACTGTGGTCTGAAAATATTATATGAATAATTCCAGAAATAAACAATTAATAAGATTTAAAATGGGTGCCATTCTGAGTAGCATGTTGAGATCTTGTGCTGTCCTGCTCCATCCTGCCCAGCATGTGAATCATCACTTTGTCAAACAGCCACTTTATATAGCCTACCTGCCCATTAGTCACTTAGCAGGCTCAGATGGACTCTTTTTGGTATCACAGTGTTTGTGTTCAAGTAGTAGTTATAATAGCCTAACACTATGTCACAATACCTATTGTTATTTTCCTAACTTCATCATAAAGGCATTGTATTATCTCACATTATCATAAGAAGAAAGGTGAATATAGTACATTGAGGTATTTTGAGAAAGACATAATTTTAGTAGAGTATATTGTTAAAATTGTTCTATCTTATTATTACTGTTGTTAATCTCTTACTGTGTCTAATTTATATATTAAACTTTATCATAGTGCTCTTAGAATATAACCCCCTCAGATAAAGAATGATTGCTGTAATACAAGATGCCATGGTTACTGTTATAAAAGTCAGCCCAAAACTATTAAAATTAAGCCGTCAACCCCATTATAATAAAAATTATCCATTTTTATGTTTAAGTTATATTGTTGTTTCTTATATCTGTCACATTAGATCTTTAAAAAATATCCTCACATAAGGATATATTTATTGATTTCAGAGTAAACGGAAGGGAGAGAGAGAGAAACATTGATTTGTTGCTTCCCACAGGCACCTCACTGGAGAACAAACTCAACCTAGGTATGAGTTTGGAATCGAACCCACAAACTTTTTGGTAATCCTAGCAAGATTTTTCCCTATAGATTATCTTTATTTTTAGATAGTTTAGACTTTATATATTAATTATTTAGTGTTTTAAATATTATTTTTATTTTAAGAGCATCAGACATACAAAGTACCCAGGATTTAATTTTATAAAAATAATTTTATAAATTATTGAGAAAGTTAAAGAAGACCAAAATAAGTGGAATGGAGAGATATAGCAGGTTTACATATTGGATGTTTGAGTATTCAAAAGTTCTAATTATTCAACATTTAATTATAGGTTTAATAGAGCATTATTTAAAAATCACAATTTTGGTGAAATTGACAAGCTGATGCTAAAATTCATATGGAAATGCAATGAACAAAGAATTCCAAGTTAGTCATAAAGAACAAAGAGTACTGCTCTCACTGGTTTGGTTCAGTGGCTAGTGCATTGGCCTGAAGACTGAAGGGACCAAGATTTGATGCCAGTCCAGGACACCTATTTTGGTTTCACATTCCCCAGCCCTAGTTGGTGTACGCACAGGAGGCAACCAATCAATGTATCTTACATTGATGTTTCTCTCTTTCACTCTCTCTAAAGATCAATGGAAAAATATTCCTGCATAAGAATCAACCAAAAAAAGGACAAAGAGTACTTAGGTTATCATATAGACTCTAAAAATATAACTACAATATTGAAGACAACATAATTTTTGCTTAAGGATAGACAAATAGACTTGTAGAATATAAGAGCTCAGAAATGATAATTAATTATAAGGTAGTACTAAGCAGTGAGGCAAAGATAGCATTTCAATTTTATTTTTATTTTTTTTGAATTTTTAAAATTCTATTTATTTTACTGTATTTTTTTTATTGTTTAAAGTATTACAAATAGTAGTACATATGTCTCCTTCCCCCCTATTGACCTCTCCCCATCCTTCCCTACCTCCCAGTATATGCCCTCATCTGTCCTCCCTCCCCCCACCAGTGTCTTGTATCCATTGGTTATGCTTATATTACATGCATACAAGTCCTTCAGTTGATCTCTTACAGTCCCCCTCCCCAAACCTCCTCTGCCTTCCTGCTGTAGCATGACAGTCTGTTCATTGCAGTGGTTCTCAACCTTCCTAAGGCCGTGACCCTTGCATACAGTTCCTCATGTGGTGGTGACCCCCAACCATGAAGTTTTGCTACTGTTATGCATCAGTTGAGAACTGCTGGTTCATTGCTTCTTTGCCCCTGTATCTTTTTTTTTTTCTTCCCCTGATTCTTGTCTTTAAAAACATCTTGCCTCTGCAGACTAGAAATAAACTTAAAAGAACAAAAAATGGTTGAGTCCCAATTTCAATTTCCAATAGTTATGAGTCCCAGTTTCAATGTCAAACAGTTCCTTATGTGTACACATCAGCAATGGTACCTGGATGGTGGAAAAATGGTGGCAATGTAGGTCTGATCCTCTCTGGTTTGGTCCTAGACACCCTGTAGTGACACACAACTGCAGTCTGCTAGCATGGCAAGGCATCATGAGCATATTCCATCTCTGGACTGTTTCTCCTCTTGTCTTCATGGTTGAAGCAGACCTGTCAGTTCTTCTCTGTTGCAAGAGTTCACTTGGTCTTGGAGTTTTTTTCTGAAAGTATATGAATATATTCTCGACCAAAAGTTAATACAGGAATCTTTTCTATAAAATTAACTTGAGGTCCTTTTTATTTTTGCCCAAACAATTTTACTTTGGCTTATTTTGACACCATGTGTGTTTTTCATGGGTGTCTTGCTGTTAGCATTAAAAATAAAAATTAATTTTCTAAAGTGAACATTTTCTAGATGTAATGTACTTAGCAGATATTTTCCCTTACATGATATTATCCTACTATTCCCCTTTCTTTGATTAATGGAGACTTTTTTTAAATTTTTTTAATGCAATTTTGATAACTTTAATTTTTTTCCCCACACAAATATGCCTGCTTTATGTTCATCGCATGTCAAGCAATTTTACCATAAGAGGAACTACCAATAAAAATTTTAGTTAATACTTTAGAAACAGCTTTTTGTCTAGTACAATTAAATTTTCTTGGATATTCACTTATTTCAATTAGCCAATTTAAATTAATCTGAAAGCTTGATTACTCTTTTACTGTCAAATTTAATACTCTACCAATAATCTTAGATTACCCTGTAAATATTAGAGGAAATTATTATTTGCATTCTTGAGTAGGCCCTGAGCATTACTGGTGCTAGGCTGGATTTAGATATAGAGCAGCTGCTTTCGGCCAAGTTTCTGTGTATTACCTGGATCGTGCTATGAGCTGGGCCCAGTCTCTGTTACCTGGGCCCGGATCTGTGCTGAGCATGGGAAGCGAGGTAGCCATGGGGGCAGGAGAGCTCCCTCAGAAGGGGTGAGGGTTCAGACACCTGCAAGGTTGGTGGGGGTGAAGGTCTGTGTCCTACCGCTATTGACCCACAAGTTCTCTCCTGATGGCCCCTCTGCGACTGTGCCTGTCTTAGGTTGTTCCTTCCCTGAGGAATCTTACCCGTCTCTGGCTAACCAATCATCCTCAGGGGCCAAGCAGGGTGTTGTGAGGTTCAGTTCTGTCTCCATGGTAGCCTATGTCCCCATGGCCTCCACGCCCAGCACCTGCCTTGGGGATCCCCTTGCCTGCTGGCCGGGGGCCCGGGCACTGGTCACTTATCTCAGGAATTCAGGTTCCTTCTCCAGGGAGGGCTCAGCTCATACCATTTGGCGAGAGACAGATCCATTATACCAGCCACCTTGAGGCTTCAACCTCAGCGTGAATAGAGAGCTCAGGCTACAGCTGAGGGCTATTGGGTTGGGAGAAGAGGGTCCTTCTTGGCAAAAGAGGAAAGAGGGCCAGTATAGAATGCTCAAATGCCTTCCTAGTGCCTCAATTCCTTCTGAAAGGGATTAAATCCTTTCATAACCCTTTTTTAAATTGCTGCTAAACATTCAAAGAATTAGTCTGTAAATTTGTTTGGGATAGTTGTACAATATGCTGTTGTGAATCTAGTTATATTATAAGAATATAAATTGCTTCAACCACCTTAGAACATTTTGGCATTATTTAACACATTTTAAGACACATAAGCTCTAATATATTTTCTTTTAGGAATGTATGCACATCTTCTTTTCAGGTTCTTCATGATATGCGAATGATATTTTCTTTATATATTTGTTTACAATATTCAAATTTGGTAATAAGTCACACGTGCTATCAGTAAAATGGATAAATTATAACATAGTATATTCATTCAAGCAAAATTTAATAAATAATGTGGACTTAGTAGTGGAATTTCAGAAACAGCATTTATTGAAAAAATCACAAAATAATTCATATGATTACATTAATTTAAAAGTATAAATAGAAATGAATAACCTCAGAAGAGAAAAAATGTGCACAGTTTGATATACTTCTTGATTTTTCTTTATGATAGCCATATCTTTTCACATTAACAAGTAAAACAGATAGGAATTCAAGTTTCTTGAATATTCAAGAAACTATGCTACCAAAAACTCTAGAAAACATTCAGCCTGGTTAATCTGTTAGAACAGAAGTGATATCAAAATTAATACAAACAATTAATACTCACGGTCAAGGTCAGAACAAATAAGTAAGGTATTTATTTTAAAAATAGAGGCCTGGTGGATAAAATTCATGCATGAGGGTGGGTGGTTCTCAGCCCAGCTTGCATCCTCTCCATTCTGGGACTCCTCGAAGGATGTCCCACTACTAGTTTACAGTCATTGGGCCTAAACAGGCAGTCAGACATCCCTCTCACAATCTGGAATTGCTGGATCCAGCTGCTCACCTGCCTGCCTGCCTGCCTGCCTGATTGCTCCTAACCACTCTGCCTGGTGGCCTGCTTGCTTCCAACTGCCACCTGTCACCGGCCTGCTTGCCACTAAATGTCCCCCTGCCAGCCTGATCACCTCAATTGGCTCCCCTGCTGGCCTGATAATTTCCAACTGTCTCCCTGCTGGTCTGCTCATTCCAAACTGCCCCCACCCCCGTTGTCCTGATCACCTCCAACTGACCCTCACTGATGGCCTGCTCACCCCAAACTTTCCCCCCTGCTGGTCTGCTTACCCCCAACAGCCCCTGCCATCCCATCCTGGCCTGATGACACCCTGGCAACCCAAGGTCTCAGCCCCTTTTTTTTCTTTTTCTTTTCTTTATTTCAGCATCTCCTTGAGCAGAGGCCAGGGCTGGCTGGAAGCAAGTATCTAAGATTTATTTATCTTCTATAAATTAAACTTTATAGCCTTGAGTGGAAGCCAGAGCAGGCCACGGAATATAGAAAGCTTGGCTTCCACCATTGCCAGGGGCATCCGAGGCCTACTGCTTGCTCCAGTTCCATGGCAGCCACTATTTTTGTTGGGATTTATTTACCTTCTATAATTAAAACTTTGTAGGCTTGAGTGGAAGCCAGGGCCAGCCAGGGTGGGTGGGGAGCTTGACTTCTTCCATTGCTGGGGCAACCAAAGCCTTCTGTTTGCTCCAGCTCTGTGGCCGGCCACCATCTTTGTTGGGTTAATTTGCATATCTTATCCTGATTGGCTGGTGGGCATGGCTTGGCATAGCGGAGTGATGGTTAATTTGCATGTTTCTCTTTTATTAGTATAAATTGTAATTAATGAGAAGTAAATTTGTTTATTCAAATTTGGGAGGAATGATTCTATTTACTGAAATATAAATATTAATACTCCCTTGATTTAATAAAATAATGAGAATATGGATATAATATACTTCATAGCCAAACTTTAAATTTTTAGAAAAAAGTTCAAAATATAAATTCCAAGAGACTTCTGGTGTCATGCAATGTACTTACTTGCATAATTGAAAAGAAAGTGCTATTGTAATTAATTTTCTATTTTATTTTTGCTTTAGTTTCTAATCTATCAGGATTAATTCAAAATTGTGTAAAATGTGAGCTATTAACAGTGTGCAGCTATTCTGTGTGCATCTATAATTTAGCACTATGGGAATAGCAGATAACTGTGGGAATAGAAAATACATGCTTTTAATGTTAATTTTTGACAATAATTAGTTGAGAAAGTAGGCTACAAGTGTTTTTAAATAGCAGGTATCTATTCTTAAGAATGTTATATAAAATTTACTTTCTTTTCTTGTACCTAGTTTTTTAATATACAGAAGAAGGTTAAAAGGTAAGATATTATAAAGCATTTTTTTTCAAAATTCAAAGAGTATTCTCTCCATTAACTATCTTGTAACTCCTAAGCTAGCATTTTATTTTCATGATACCTGTTTGTTTTTCTTATATATATTTAGTCTGGAGGTAACTTCTGCCAGGAGCCAATTCCAGCATGTCATAATTACAAGAGTTTTATCAAAAGGTTGATGAAACTTGGGGGCTCAACAAGGGCTGAGACACATAACGGCTGAAAAGCATCTCCTCCAAATCTGAATAGTATGATTTTTTACTGCCAGAGAGTTCAGGGTATCTTTTTATTTATTTATTTATTTATTTATTTATTTATTTTTATTTTTATTTTCTTATTTTAATTATAATATAAAAATAATAGATAACATGAAACCTGTTCTCTAAACAAGTTTTCAAATATACAGCGCAGTATTGTTAAAATATGCATATTGTTGTATGACAGGTCTACAGAGCTTTGGAAATTGTTCATCTTGTTCTTATTACATGATATAG
>JAAGEH010000032.1:28326582-28341491 GCA_011751065.1 Lasiurus cinereus
TCCTGTATCCATTTTGAGTTTATTTTTGTATTTGGTGTAAGTTGGTGGTTCACTTTCAATTTTTTGCATGTATCTGTCCAATTTTCCCAACACCATTTATTGAAGAGGCTATCTTGGCTCCATTGAATGTTCATGCCTCCTTTGTCAAATATTAATTGAGCATAGTGGTTTGAGTGGATATCTGGGTTCTCTATTCTATTCCATTGGTCTATATGTCTGTTCTTGTGCCAGTACCAGGCTGTTTTGAGAACAGTTGCTTTGTAGTATAGCTTGAAGTCTGGTATTGATATCCCACCTACTTTATTCTTCCTTCTCAGAATTGCTGTAGCTATCCATGGTCTTTTTTTGTTCCAGATGAATCTATGAAGAATTCTTTCTAGGTCTGTGAAATATGTCATTGGTATTTTAATGGGTAGTGCATTGAATCTGTAGATTGCTTTGGGTAGTATGGACATTTTAATGATGTTGATTCTCCCAATCCATGAGCATGGTATGCTCTTCCATCTGTTAACATCTTACTCTATCTCTTTTTTCAGTGTCCTGTAGTTTTCTGCATAAAGGTCTTTTACCTCTTTAGTTAGGTTTATTCCTAGGTATCTTAATTTTTTTGGTGCGATGGTAAATGGGATTGTTTTTTTAGTTTCTCTTTCTATAATTTCACTATTAGTGTATAGAAATGCCACAGACTTCTTAGCATTAATTTTGTATCCTGCTACATTGCCAAATTCATTAATTAAGTCAATTAGTTTTGGAATGGAGCTCTTTGGGTTTTTTATGTACAATATCATGTCCTCTGCAAATAAGGACAGCTTAACTTCTTCTTTTCCAATTTGGATGCCTTTTATTTCTTCTTCTTTTTTAATTGCAATGGCTAATACTTCCAGTACTATGTCAAACAGGAGAGGTGAGAGTGGGCATCCCTGTTTTGTTCCTGTTCTTAGGGGAAATGGTTTTACTTTTTGCCCATTGAGTATGATGTTAGCTGTGGGTTTATCATATATGGCTTTTATGATGTTGAGGTATGATCCTTCTATTCCCCCTTTGCTGAGAGTTTTTATCATAAAAGGGTGTTGGATTTTGTCAAATGCTTTTTCTGTATCAATTGATATGACTATGTGGTTTTTATCTCTCAATTTGTTTATGTGATGTATCACATTTATTGATTTGCAGATATTGTACCATCCCTGTATTCCTGGGATGAATCCTGCTTGTTCATTGTGTATGATCTTTCTGATGTACTGCTGGATCCGGTTTGCTAAATTTTGTTGAGGATTTTAGCATCTATGTTAGTCCGAGATATTGGCCTATAATTCTCTTTCATTGCATTGTCTTTATGTGGTTTTGGTATTAGGGTGATGCTGGCTTCATAGAAGGTGTTTGGAAGTGTTCCTTCTTCTTGAATATTTTTGAATAGTCTGAGAAGGATAAGTTTTAATTCTTCCTTGAATGTTTGGTAAAACTCTCCTGTGTAGCCATCTGGACCCATCTGGCTTTTATTTGCTGGAAGCTTTTTGATTACTGCTTCAATTTCTTCAATAGTTATTGGACTAATGAGATGTTTGGTTTCCTCCTCACTGAGTTTTGGGAGGTTATATTTTTCTAGGAATATGTCCATTTCTTACAGGTTGTCCACTTTGTTGGAATAGAGTTGTTCATAGTATTTTTTTTTTAACAATTCTTTGTATTTCCACAGGGTCTGTTGTTATTTGTCCTCTTTCATTTCTGATTTTATTTACTTGGGTCTTCTCTCTTTGCTTCTTGGTGAGCCAGGCTATAGGTCTATCAATCTTGTTTATCCTTTCAAAGAACCAGCTCTTGGTTTTGTTGATCTTTTGAATTGTTTCTTTGATCTCCAAGTTGTTTATCTCCGCCCTGATCTACACTATTTCCTTCCTTCTGAGTACACTGGGCTTTTTTTGTTGCTCTCCTTCTAGCTCTTTGAGTTGTAGGGTTAGGTAATTTATTACCATTGTTTCCTGTATTTAGCAGTAGGCTTGTAGGGCTATAAACTTCCCTCTCAAGACTGCTTTCACTGTGTCCCATAAATTTTGTGTTGTTGTGGTGTCATTGTCTTTTGTTGCCATGATGTTTTTTATTTATTCCTTTATCTCTCTGGTTACCCAGTCATTGTTTAATAGCATGCTGTTTATTCTCCATGTGTTTGATTTCTTTCTATTGTTTTTATTATAGTTGATTTCCAGTTTTATGCCACTGTGGCCTGAGAAAATGCTTGATATGATTTCTATCTTCTTGAATTTGAAGAGACTTTTCTTAAGACCCAACATATGATCTATCTTTGAAAATGACCCATGTGCACTGGAGAAGAATGTATACTCTGTGGCTTTGGGGTGAAATGTTCTGAAGATGTCAATTAATTCCATCTGTTCTAGTGAGTCATTTAGGATTGATGTTTCTTTCCTGATTTTTTGTTTAGAGGATTTGTGCAATGGTGACAGTGGGGTATTAAAGTCTCCTACTATGATTGTATTGCTGTCAATCTCTCCCTTAATATCCTCCAATAGTTTTCTTATGTATTTAGGTGCTCCTATATTGGGTACATATAAGTTTACCAGAGTTATTTATTCTTGTTGGATTGTCCCCTTTAGTATTATGAAGTGGCCTTCTTTATCTCTTATTATGTCCTTCACTTTCAGATCTAATTTGTCAGATATGAGTATTGCAACCCAAGCTTTTTTTCATTTCCATTTGCCTGAATACCATGTTCCATCCCTTCACCCTCAATCTGTGTGCATCTCTTTTCCTAATGTGGGTTTCTTGAAGACAGCAAATATATGGATCATGTTTTCTTATGCAATCGGTTACCCTATGTCTTTTCATTGGAGCATTTAATCCGTTTACATTTAAAGTTATTATTGATAAGTACTTACCTGTTGCCATTTTTAGTCTTTACCCCCAAGTTCCTTCTTCGCTTCCTCTTTCTTTTTATTACAGCAGACCTTTTAACATTTCTTGCATTGCTGGTTTGGTGGTAATATATTCCCTTCGTCCTTTTTTGTCTGTGAAGCTTTTGATTTCACCTTCAATTTTGATTGGGAGTCTTGCAGGGTACAGTATTCTTGGTTTCAGACCCTTCCTTTGTATGACTTTGTATATTTCATTCCATTCCCTTCTGGCCTGACGAGTTTCTGTTGAGAAGTCAGTAGCTAGCCTTATGGGGGTTCCTTTGTAGGTAACTTTCTGTTTCTCTCTGGCTGCTTTTAAGATTCTTACTTTGTTGTCGGTGTTTGCCAATTTAATTATAATGTGCCTCGGTGTCGGTTTGTTGGGGTTCATTTTGCTTGGGACTCTCTGAGCTTCTTGGATTTGTGTGGGTTTTTTCTTTTCTATATTAGGGAAATTTTCTGTCATTATTTCCTCAAACACGTTCTCTAATCCTTGTTCAGTTTCCACTCTTTCTGGGACCCCAATTATGCGGATGTTGTTTTGTTTCATGTTATCCCAAAGTTCCCTTAGACTCTCCTCTTGCTTTTTAACTATTTTTCTAGAAGCTGCTGTACTTGAGTATTTTTTCCTACCATGTCTTCTAGCTCACTGATGTGGTACTCTGCTTCTTCTAATCTACTTTTGATGCTTTCTATTGCGTTCTTTATAGCAGTGATGTCATTTTTCATTTCTTCTTGTTTATTCTGCACCTCCTCTAGGTTCTTCTTCATTTCCTCTTGGCTCTTACTCATATTGTCAAATTTGTCTTCCATTCTTTTCAACCACATTATGATCATTTCTCTGAACTCTTTGTCTGGTAGGCTTATTTCTGGTTCTATTTCATTTACTTCCTTTTCTGGTGAAACCTGCCTTTCTGTCTTATGTTGGCTGTTTCTTTTTCTGCCCATGGTCTTTCTTCTCTGGGTGTCTGGTTATGTAGTTCTCTCTCCTACGTTGATTGATAGGCACAAACTAGAACACGACCAGGTACTGCACACAAGGCACTGAGTAAAAATGTATTTAAGATGTTAATAATCACAAATAAGGTGACCGCCAATGAAGTACAAATTAGGGGTAAATAGAGAAAGAAGAAGAGGATAATGAGGAAAAAAGAAAAGAAAGAAATGCCAAAATCAAATTGGGAGAGTGAGAAAAAAAAAGATAAATGAATGAACAATAAAATAACATAAAATAAGAAAATAAAAAGGAGAAGAAGGAGTAGGATAGAGGAAGATTAAAAAGTCAGAGAGAAAGGAAAGTGTATAAGAGAGAAAAGAGGGACAACATACAGATGTCAGGAGACAACTCCAATAGAACAGTCACTAAACCCCATAAAGGCCAGCAACCAGTACCTAGAGATTAAGGCAAATTGCAAATAGCAACTGGTATCGGGGGAGGTGAGGGAAAAGAGAGGTAAAAAACAAAACAAGCAAAAACCAAAATAAAACAAGTAGAATAAACTAAAGCAATCTCACAAAAAAATTCAAAAAATCAATATAATCACTTTTCAGGCAAATAGCAACAAAAGGACATAGAGAAAAAACAACTTTTTGGCTAGTGAGGACAAGAAGAGAGAGGTTTGTGTGGACTTGTAATAGGGGATTTGAAATTAGATATATAAATGGGGTGAAATTTTAAACAGGTAAAGAGAAAAATAGGGAGAATCTAAAGTTGCAAAAGGGAAAGAGAAACAAGACAACAAAATGGGGAAAGTTAGGAGGAAAGTGTTGGCATAAAGGTAGAGTTAAGTTGGAGTAAAATTATGCTAAAGGAAAGATGAAAATAGAATGTAGAACTCTGATCCCGAAATAAAATAGAAAAAACAAAATGACATTTGTGTTTTTTTTCCCAAAACGGTTAAGTACTAGTAGTAATTCATAATACTAGTTTAAAACAAAAATGTAATAATTATAAAGGTAAAATCAATTGAGGTGGAAAGAAAAATAATATTCTTTTAATTAAAATATGTGAAAATGAAAAATAAAAAATTAAAAATTAAAAAAAAGGAAAAAGGAAAAATACAAAAAAGAAGAAAAATAGAATGGTCCTACACTTCCACTATTATTCTGCTTGGCACTCCTGTTTCCCAGCAGGGAAGGCACTGCAGCTCCCTGTGTTCCCCTCTTGGTGTTTTAATCTCTTTATTCTTTTGTGGTTATGCGAGAGTCAATTTGTGTGTCATCCACTGGGTGGCAGTGTTTCGGAATTGATCTCTGAGACAAAGCACAGGACCTCTCTAGGCTGTGCTCATATCCTGCTACTCTGTGGTTCTCAAAGCCAGTTTGTGGGGGTTTTGCAGCTCGGACACTGTAGTAACTCCTAGGCTGTCCCTCTGCCCCAGAAAAAAAAAAAAAAAACGAGTCATTTTCCAGAGCTCTCTTCTGTCAACAGCTCAGAGGGTTTGCCTTCACACTCAGGGATCACGCCCTGACCACCTCCGTGGGCCTCTCCAGAGGCAGCTTTCCCGCAGCCTGGCTCCCACAGTGTGTGCGTCTCTGTTGTGCGCGGGAGGAGACCTTACCCTGACCCAGGCGAAATCTGACCCTTCTGAGCGCCGCGTGGATCTCCAAATCCGCCGCCTGCGCGTCCGTGCCACCTGGGAAGCTGTGCTCTGGGTCCCCGGCTGCTCCGTGGGTGCCTCTGCCAGCCGCAGCTTTCAGACCTCCACAGGCATCTACCTCCCCCTTATCTCAGGCTCAATCTGACCTGTCCGTGTGCTCTGTGGATCTCTGGTTCCACCGAGTGTCTGCGCAGATTGGAGAGCAGAGTTCTGGGTCCCCGGGTCCCTGGCTGCTCGATGGGTGCCCAGCCGAAGGCTTCAGACCACTGCAGACATCCACCTCCCACTGCAAGATGGCTCGGGCTCTGTGTTCATGCAGGTGGCTCTGGCCGACAAAAGCCCTGTGGCAGTGGGGCTGCCTGGCCAGGAGAGCCCCTTTCAGCAGTTTTCCGCCTTCTCCTGGAGGATAACTGACTCTTAGCTTGGCAACAAACACTTCCAAAGCTCCAGATGCATCTGTCTACTCCGCCGCCATTTTCTCCTCAGTTCAGTTCAGGGTATCTTAATCTACATGTTACTGGCTCCTGTTGGCCAAACACCTGAATGGCTAGTCTATTTCCCAATCTGACAATGCTTCTGTACCCTAACCTTTGAAGTGTATTATCTCCACCTTGCCTTAGGACAAATTGTGTTAATAAAAAAGCAAGGATTCTGAGACAGGAGACCTTTAACTCCTTTAGCTGAAGCTCCTCTGATCCCAGTGCTTTTCAAAACTATCTTTCATCTTTGGACTCTTACTTAATTTATTCACAACCTTTCTCCAGATTGCTGACGCTTTCTTAATGCTGGGACAAGAACCCCAACATTATGGCCATTTGAACTTGGGCTTTCTAAACCCTGGCAACACCAGCAAACTTTCATTTTGTTCTTTATTTTTTCTGTCTTCCTTCCTACCCTTCCTCTCCTACCAAATTATCTCCTAGAATAACATAAACATTTTTAACTTCTGGTTATATAAAATTGGAATATAGTTTTAGTTAAATAAAAGCAGAAATACATTAATATACTTTAATTATTTTAAGAATTGAATATAAAACATTTTAAAATATGTCTCAACTGTGCAAATTAGTTGTGCCTCCTTTACAATACTTTCCTGCAAGATAGTGTCATTTCATTCTTTATGAGAATATGTGGGAGTAGGACATTATTTTCTCAATAGGTTGGAATAATTTTCATATGCCTGTAACTTTCAAGCAATTATTATTTTAAATAACGATTAAATTCAAAATGATTGTTGTGAAAATTATAGTTTACATACACATTTTGAATTTTGTATGGCACTTAACCTATTCAAGTTTATTTTAACTTTGTCATAATTATCTTGGCCATCATTTATAGCTACTTTTTTGCCTTTATTTTTATTTATTTATTTTTTAAAATATACTTTATTGATTTTTTACAGAGAAGAAGGGAGAGGGATAGAAAGTTAGAAACATTGATGAGAAAGAAACATCGATCAGCTGTCTCCTGCATGCTCCCTACTGGGAGTGTGCCCACAACCAAGGTATGTGCCCTTGATTGGAATTGATCCTGGGAACTTTCAGTCTGCAGGCTGACACTCTATCCACTGAGCCAAACCAGTTTTGACTTGCCTTTATTTTTAAAATAAAATTAATAGAGGTATATGCAAATTAGCCAAGATGTCATAATGTCACAATTGAATAGCAGGAAACTGAGGCTGCATGGCACCTGGCCAAGGGAGAGGGACCTCAGACCAGGTCCCCCGCACCATGAAGCTTGACAGGGGGACCTGAGACTGCACTTCCCAATCTGTGCCAGGCTGGGCGAGCTCTGGCTGTGGCCCCCACCCAGAGGGGCTTGATGGGAATGGGGTTGGGCGGGTTTGGATACCCAGTGATTTCAAAGCACATGCGGGTGGGTGGAGACTTGACTCTCGGTCACACAGTGTGCCCAGATTTTGATAGGAGGGAGATTTTCATATACATTTTATTAATTTTCTTTCATCTCTGATACTTCTATTATAGAGATAGGGAAAATAGCAATATTAAAATATTTTATCTAATTAATTCCCTTTTAATGTGCATGAATTTTGTGCACCAGGCCACTAGCTGGGTAATAAAATTATATAGGTTTCTATTGTACACATCTATAATAATACATCATTTGCATATTACATAGTGTGCCCACCACTCAAAGTCAAATCTTCCATCACCATTGATTTGACCCACTTGACCTTACTACTTCCCCATCCTCTTCCTTCTGATAACCACCATCCTGTTTTCTGTATTTATGAATTTTTGTTTGTCATATTTATTACTTTCATTTTTATATCCCACATATGAGTGAAATCATATACTTTTTTGTTTTTGCTTTCTGACTTATTTTGTTTAGAATGGTATTCTCAGGATCCATCAATGTTGTTGCAAATAGAAGTATAAAATTTTACTGTTAAATCAAGATGCTAACATTCGATCTTATGGCTTTGGTGATGTCACATGAATTTCAGTGCTATTTCTTGCATATGTACTCTGAAGAGCTTTTTTACCTTTTGCTCCTACGCATTGCCTACAATGGGATGGAAAATTCCTAGATTCTACTTAAATGTGTATTCACTGAGGAAATGATAGGAATTAAGAAGAAACACACAAAAACAATTGCCTTAAGTTACTACCAAAATTGTGTGTTTGAGTGTTAGTATTTGTGTCATCTCACACATGATCTCATTTCCAAGCATGATTGACTTCTATAAGTGGCCAAATTATAAAAATTATATTCAAATAACTCAAGAAACTAGAGCAGTTATAAGATAAGAAACTAGAGCAGTTATAAGATAAACCCCTATACAGCAGAGTGTGACAGTTTATCTCAAGTATAGAGGAGCTTTCCTCAATTCTTTTTTTCAGACAGTTGACAACTCTGAAAAACCTACTGATTAAATCTTACAAAATGTTCCCCAAGAAGTTAAAACATGTTTAATATGCATAATTCAGACTTGGTTATTTTTGCCCTGATATTCTTTTCCCATGACTGTTTTTCAGGATTCTAAAAGAAAAATAATCTACATTTCATTGGTGACAATATTCAAAAAATGAAAGCTAATTCTGGTACAAATGGCCCAAATCTTAGGTAGTAGTGTTTTTTCATACACATTACAGGTTTAAATATCAATGCCTGCTCTCGCTGAGGAACTGAACCTTTCATCTTCTCTGAGCTCTAAGAACTCTCACTGCAACTCAGTTCCTGACAAATATGACAAAGAGGTTGCTCTGAACTGCTCATATGTTCCTATTCAAAATGCAGATTTTTACATTAGCTATCAAAATAGCTGTTTTTCTCAAAGCAGTATCAGTAAAAACTATGGAAGTGAATAAAACTGTTTCTAGTGCTATGTTGGTGTGGTGCTATTTTGAAAACCTTTATGCTATGTATATGAAATGAACAAAAGAGAGCCAGAAGAAGTACACTGTAAAATCGTATTTAAGTGGGGGGCGGTGGGGCGCAAATGGTGGGAGCGAAGGGCACAGAGCTGCCAATGGACATAGGCACCCAGGGCACGGCCCCAAACTGGAGCTGCTGATGGCAAGGACCTGGCACTGAACCCTATGGCGCTAGGTGGAGGCCGCCAGGCTGGCAGGGAAGCCTGCTACCTGTGCGGAGGCCAGAGAGATGAGGATGAAGGAGGTGGAGCGGCAGTAGAAGGAGAGAAATGGTTATAATGGAGAGTTATACGGATCACAGCCCCTGAGCAGATCTGGCAGCGTTGAAGAGAGATCAGAAAAAGATTTCACTGAGAAGGTGAAATCACTGCAGCCACACTGGCTTTGCTGGGTGGCACCTCCTCCAGAAGGGGAGGGGGACACCTCCATCTCCATTGACAAGGAGGTGTCCATTAGTGAAGAATCTGCATAAAAACAGGAAAAAGAAGAGCAAGATTTTCAAACCAGTTTGGGAGCCGTTAGCACAAAACCACATCAGGAGGCTGCTCCTTTGCAAATATCTGAAGTTGAAAATGTGAGCAACTCCCAGGGTGCGGTGAAGGCAGGGCTAGGTAGATTGGAGGCCCAAGTGGGCACAGTGGCCTCACGTCTCCAAGGTATAGTGACGGCACAGTGAGTTATGACACATGTGCGGTCAATGTTCCCAAGAAGTTGGGCCCAAGTTTAGAGAAAGAGCTCACCAGCCAGAAAGGGGCTGAACCCAGAGAGTTCCCAATTCCAAGATCGGGAGCAGTGGGGGAGAACAGCTAGGAAGAGGACGAGGACTGAAGGAGACACCAGTCCCTCCAGAAGTCCCGGCCTGTTCCTCTTCTCCAGCAGCCAGTGCTCAGGAGGCAGCAGGTGCACTTAGACTTAAAGGCCAAGAGAGAACCCAGTGAAGAAAAGAATGACCCACAGGGAGAGGGATTGGATCCATCCCCAAAGAAGATGAAAAACAAGAAAAAGAAAAACATGAAGAAAAAGTCACCGGCACCTGTAGAAACCCCAAGGATGTTAAGTAATAGTTAACATTTCAGAACCCAGATCTAAGTGAAGTTAAGGAAGAAAAGCAGGTAAAATCTTCTGTTGAAAAATCAGGTATGGAAATATAAAATGAGGTCACTGGAAATCCAAAACAGAACATTGAGGCTGGAAGCAGTGAAAACCTGGGATTTCCAGAAGACCCTAAGATGGAGTTGGTTGGAACACTGAACCATGAAGATGTTGATGTAAACGCTGAGGTGGGGAAAGGAAGAGCACTTTCATTAACTATTTGAAAGTGATACCATTCCAGTCTCAGGCTCCAGAACCAGTGCTGAGAGATCAGAGGAAGGAGCTGTAAAAGCTAATGCTGAAGGACCTGGTGCTGCTCCAGCCATCCCTCAGAGAATGAAGACATGTTTAGCAGTGCCTGGCTCAGAAATGGAAGTCCCTGTGAGGACATTAACGTTGCCTCTCAAACAGAAGGTACAGAGGGCTGTGTGATGTCCTGATAGGTTCGGTGGGCCTTGCAAAGGTATGGTCAACTTGCATCTTTCTCTTTTATTAGTTTAGATTATAGTTATCACCCAGAATAGAAAGACACAATTGTTATCATGTGTTAACTGAGAGTGTTCCAGTAGTATCAAACAATAACATACACTGTTTCTATTTCTGCTTATAATCAAAATAAACATACGGTAGTTCACACCTACCTTAGGCTGATAAGAATGTGGATATTCTTGACCAAATTATCAGCACCTAATTGAAATGACAAGGTAGCATGCTAGGATTCCTACATCATGAGTAAATTAATTTTTCTCATTCAAATATATGTGCTTTCATATTTGCTTTTGATACGTACATGATAATCTGCATGGTATTTTATTTAAAAAGGAGATAAACAGCCAAACATCATGTAGGTCACTGAGTGATAAGATTTGCACCTTAGGATGATAGCTCATCATTATAGGGATAATGAACATTTTAGAGTCCTGAGAGCTCCTACTTGCCTTTACCTCATACAATGGTACCTCAAGATTTAAGTGCCCTAACATACGAGATTTTTAAGATATGAGCCGTCAAGCCAGTGATTTTTTGCTTTGAAATATGAGCAACATTTGAGATACGAGTAATTGCGTGGTTTGGGCCGGCTGCACACGACCTACTAGTTTACCGCGACTCGAGCAACTCATAGTTTCCCACACCTCAGTCAGTGTGCTTGTTTACCTAGTTGTCAAAGCATATTTTGTGCATTTACATACTTTATCACATTTCTTTTTATAACCATGGGTACGAAGAAAGCGAGTGGAAAGGTCAGTGCTCAGAAGAGGATGATGTCTATTGAATTAAAGCGTGAAATCATAGAAAAATATGAGCAAGGTGTGCGAGTGGCTGACTTGGCGAGTCAATACAGGCGTAGTACTTCAACGATATGCACTGTGCTTAAACAGAAGGAGTCCATAAAGGGTATAACACCAGCTAAGAGTGTTACAATAATGTCTAAGCTCCGTAGCTCTCTCCATGAAAAGATGGAGAATCTACTGATGGTGTGGATGACGGAGAAGCAGCTTAAAAGAGATACATTAACACAGGGCATCATATGCGAGAAAGCGCGAGCGATTTATGGTGATTTGCTGGAGCAGACTCCGAGCACTTCCACGGACGAAGCTTTGAAAGACTCATTTAAAGCCAGTAGAGGCTGGTTTGATAACTTCAGGAAAAGGTCCGGCATTCACTCCAGCGTCAGGCATGGTGAGGCAGCAAGTTCGGATGTGAAGGCAGCTCAGGATTACCTTAAAACTTTTTCCGAACTGATAGAAGCCAAAGGATATATCCCCCAGCAAGTCTTCAACTGTGATGAGACAGGGCTTTTCTGGAAGAAGATGCTGAATAGGACTTATATAACTGCAGAGGAGAAGGCGATGCCAGGCCACAAACCCATGAAGGATAGGCTAACTCCCGCACTGTGCGCCAATGTGAGTGGGGACTGCAAGATCAAGCCTCTGCTCGTATACCATTCAGAAAACCCCAGAGTCTTTAAGTCACATAAGATTTTAAAAGATAAACTGCAAGTTATGTGGAGGGCAAACCTGAAGGCATGGGTCACCAGGCAGTTCTTTGTGGAGTGGGTAAACCTGGTTTTCGGCCCTTCTGTTAAGAAATAGCTACAGGACAACAACCTAACCATGCAAGCCCTCCTCGTCCTGGACAATGCTCCTGCTCACCCACGGAACCTCGAAGATGAACTCCTTGAAGAGTTCAAGTTTATAAAGGTTGTCTACCTACCTCCCAACACCACTCCTATCCTGCAGCCCATGGATCAGGAGGTGATTTCTAATTTTAAAAAGCTGTACATCAAGCACCTGTTCGGCACTGCTTTGAGGTGACGGAGAACACAAACCTCACACTTCGAGAGTTCTGGAAGAACCACTTTAACATTGTGATATGCCTCAGAATTATTGATCAGGCCTGGTTGGGTGTTACAACGAGGACTTTGACCTCTGCATGGAAGAAGCTGTGGCCTGAGGCCGTAGCCGAAAGGACCTTCGAAGGATTTGAACCCGAGGTGCCCGTGGAGGAGGAGATAGTGTCTCTGGGAAAATCCATGGGCCTGAAGGTGGATGAGAGAGACGTGAATGAGCTCATTGAGGAGCACTCTCTGGAACTCACCACGGAGGAGTTACAAGAGTTGCAGTCTCAGCAACATGCGGAGGTTCTCCAAGATATTGGTTTCGAGGAGGAGCCAGAGGTGGAGGAGATCTCTACAAGTGAGATAAAGGAGATATTAGGAATGTGGGAGCGGGTGTCACACTTCAAGGAAAAGAAACACCCCGAAAAAGTTGCTACTGGTCGTGCATCGGGGCTGTTTAACGAAACTTGCCTCACCCATTTCAGAAACATTCTGAAAGGGAGGAAGAGGCAAACCTCATTGGACACGTTTTTTTTTTTAATCGGTTAAAAATGCAAAAACCAGTAGCAATTAAGTTCAGTGAAGATTAGTTAAGTTACATTCAGTTTAGGGATAAAGTGTAACGAGTAGGTAAATACACTTTATAAAACCAGTTTATTCCTTTACATTCTCTTTCATTATGTTTTTATACAGTATTTGTAATTTATAAATACATTTTTCTTATTCAAAAACATGTAACAAGAACAACTGGGGTGGCATTTTGGGGGCTGGAAGGGATTAACGGCATTTCAATTGATTTCAATGGGGAAATTTGCTTTGAGATATGAGCAACTTGATATATGAGCAAGGTTGTGGAACGAATTAAACTCATATCTCGAGGTACCACTGTATAAGGATTTTATCTCAGCTAATTAAAGCTTTGGACTTCATTGTTGATCATACCTGAGTTTATTTTATAGATTATTTTCTCTTTTTCTTTTAAAAATTAATAAATCTTAATTAAATTAACTGGGAGGGAGAGATGGGGTAGGGAGAAACAGAGAGAAACATCAATGTGAAAGAGACACATCTATTGGTTGCCTCCTGCACACACCCCGGCTAGGGGAGGGGATCCAACTTGCAATCAAGTAAACGAACCTGAATCATTTGGTGCATGGCTGACATTCTAACCACTGAGAACCACTGGCTTATTTTATAGATTTTTACTTCACTTCATGCCAATTATGTATCCAAGTCATTTTACACAAAGATTTTTAAAATTATTTTTTGGAAGAGACATATATTGAAATTGCATTTTCTATGCAATATTAGGGTGGGGAGAACCATTTCTAAAATTTAACCTTAAAATTATTTCTCCTTCTGTTTGTCTAAGCATTATTCAGAAGATCAATTGAAAAGAGTACTGTTCTTCAGCAAACTGCTAATTAGACTATAATAGATATTTCAATGGCTGAATCACTTTTGGTATTTTGGTATAAATGTTTGCATTTGTTGTGTCTCCATATAATCTTATTGGAAAATTATATGTTCTGGTCTTCCAGAACAAACTATATATTTCCTATATAAAAGAGAATTTAAAATTTAATTGTAAAATTAAATTGAAAATAATGGTAAAATATTAAACTCAGAAGGGAATGAACATTATGAATACTGTTAACATTTTATGAGAGTATATGTCTCCATCATATTGTTACAAGTTATAATTAAGTGCAAAAAAGACCAAAGTCTCTATAAAATTTGAGGCACACTTGTTATGTATTTGAAACATAGACATTTTTCTAGTTTAAATGAAAATAAAAATTAAAAATAAAATTCTATTTAAAAATACAAGAATATACAGATGATTGCAACATTTTTTTTTTCTTTTTTATAAGGTCTTTTTCATATCCTAGTGACTGCCATTCGAAGCAATGTGGTGGGAACTAAATTGGGCTAGTCACTATAACACTTTATCCAGGATTAGGTAGACACATAAAGTGTGGAAAAATCTGTTCTTAAATATTTTTTGTTAATAATGTTATTGGCATTAGTTTTTATTTTATTAAAATCACTTGCAGTTAGCCTTTTACATCTCCCATCACATTTGGACATTCAATTTGCATAAATTTGAATGATTAATTTTGAGAAATTAAGCTATTGCTTTTTTAAAAAATTATTATTATTTTATTGATTAAGGTATTACGTATGTGTCCTTATCTCCCCATATTCTAAACTACCTAAATTATATAGAGGTGTGACTTCAGTCCTTGCCAAGATCTATTTCTATGGACACCTAAGTTATAGACGTGATGAATAGAAGGTGATGGTGGTGGTAGTAATGTGGCTTCCAGGATGCTCTACCAAGACTTACAGAGTAGAGAGGAATCCAAGATGGCGGCATAGGTAAACACCTACACTGCTGCCTCGCACAACAATTTCAAAACTACAACTAAAAGACAGAACAGACATCATCCAGAACCACAGGAAAGCTGGCGGAGTGTAAGTTCTACAGCTAGAAGGAAAGAGAGGGGCTCACGGAGACCCAGAGGAGCTGCAAAAAGCCGAGGTACTGAGACGCGCGCGCTGAGAGAGCGGGTGC
>JAAGEH010000032.1:28351491-28416377 GCA_011751065.1 Lasiurus cinereus
TAGTTTTGAAATTGTTGTGCGAGGCAGCAGTGTAGGTGTTTACCTATGCCGCCATCTTGGATTTCTCCTCTAATTCTTTGAATTGTTGAGTTAGGTGATTCATTAATGTGTTCTCTGTTTTTTTGAGGTAGGCCTGTAGAGCTATAAATTTCCCTCTCAGAACTACTTTCATTGTGTCCCATAGCATTTGCATTGTTGTGTTTTTATTGTCATTAGTCTCCAGAAAATTTTTAATTTCTTCTTTGATCTCATTTATAACCCAATAATTGTTTAGTAGTATGCTATTCAACTTCCAAGTGTTTGAATTTTTTGGAATGTTTTTATTGTAGTTTATTTCTAATCTTATGCCATTGTGGTCTGAGAAAAAGCTTGATATGATTTCAATCTTTTTGAATTTGGGGAGACCTTGCTTATGACCCAATATGTGGTCTCTTTTTGAGAATGTCCTGTTTGCACTTAAGAAGAATGTGTATTCTGTAGCTTTGGGGTAAAATATTCTGAAGATGTCAATTAGGTCCATCTGATCTAGTGAGTTATTTAGAATTGCTGTTTCTTTCCTGATTTTCCAGAGATGTCAGTGGTTTATTAAAATCCCCTACTATGATTGTATTGTTGTCAATCTCTCCCTTGATATCCTCCAGGAGTTGTTTTTTTTTATGTATTTATGGGCTCTTGTATTAGGTGCGTATATGTTTACCAGAGTTATATCTTCTTGATGAATTGCTACTTTTAGTATTATGCAGTGGCCTTCCTTATCTCTTGTTATAGCCTTTATTTTCAGGTCTATTTTATCAGATATAAGTATTGCTACCCCAGCTCTTTTCTCACTTCTATTTGCCTGAAAAATGTTTTTCCATCCCTTCATTCTCAGTCTGTGTGAATCCTTTTCTCTGAGGTGGGTCTCTTGTAGACAGCAAATGTATGGGTCATGTTTTCTTAACCATTCAGCTACCCTATGTCTTTTGATTGGTACATTTAAGCCATTTACATTTAATGATATTATTGAGAAGTTCATGTTTGTTGTCATATTTTTCCTTAGTGTTTGTTTTTTGTGTGTGTGTGATTGTGTTTGTTTTTGTTTTTGCCTTTCTCTTTCTTCTTTTCACAGCAGTCCCTTTAGCATTTCTTGCATTATTGGCTTGGTAGTGATAAACTCTCTTAGCCCTTTCTTGTCTGTAAAGCTCCTGATTTCACTGTCAATTTTAAATGATAGTCTTGCTGGGATAGTTTTCTTGGGTTCAGACCCTTGTTTTGCATCACTTTATATATTTCATTCCATTCCCTTCTGGCCTGGTGTGTTTCTGTTGAGAAATCAGTTGCTATTCTAAAAGGAGATCCCTTATAGATAACTTTCTGTTTCTTTCTGGCTGTCTTTAAGATTCTTGTTTTGTCGTTATTGTTTGCCAATTTAATTATCATGTGTCTTGGTGTCAGTTTTTTGAGGTTCGGCTTGTTTGGGACTCTTTGTACTTCTTGGACTTTCAAATTATTTTCCTTGCCAATATCAGAGAAATTTTCTGTCATTATTTCTTCAAATAGTTTTTCTATTCCTTGCTTTTCTTCCACTCCTTCTGGTATCCCAATTAAGTGTATGTTGTTTCATTTTGTGTTGTCCCAAAGCTCACTTGGGCTCTCTTCTTGTTTTTTAAGTCTTTTTTCGAATTGTTGCTCTGTTTGTGTGTTCTTTCCTACCTTGTATTCTAAGTCACTGATGCAGTCCTCAGCCTCTTCTAGTCTACTGTTTAGGCCTTCCATTGTGTTCCTTATTGCAGCTATGTCATTTTTCATCCCCTCTTGGTTTCGTTTCATGTTGGTGACCTTCTCATTCAGCTCCTTATAGTTCTCATTGAGTTGTGTGATATTGTCTTCAATCCGTTTAAACATCCTTAAAACCATTACCCTGAACTCTTTCTCTGAAGGGCTGCTCACTTCAGTTTCACCTAACTCCCTTTCTGTTGATTCCTCTTTTTCTTTCCTTTGTGGGATTGCTTTTACGTCTTCCCATGTTTTCTTGTAATGTTTTAATTATAGATCTGATTATTTTACTACCCAAGTGCTGCTGACAACCCGCCTTTGGTGGTGGCCTCCAGGGCACACTGCAAATACCGGTGACCAGGGAGCTCCACAAACCAGAAAGGAGTGTATGCCACAGACAGGGCGACCAGGACACAGAAACACAGGGTCTAGGGTGCCACAGACTCGATGACCCTGATGCGCAAATGCAAGGATTAGGGTGTCAGCAAGCTGGTGCGAAGGCCCACTGCAGATGTGTGTGAAAATGCATGTTGACTAGGGAGTTCTGCTGGCGGGGATTAGCCCCTGACACACAAATGCAGGGACTAGGGTGTCCAGAAACTGGTGCGAAGGCACGCTGCACACTGTGGGCATGGTGGCCAGCGAGATTGCAAGCTGAGACCCCTGTGTGGCAGCTGCAGTCGCACCTCTGATGTCGCTGGGGAGGGGGAGGTTGCACTCACTGCTTTGGAGGCAGGGGTCGCAGGGTCCGTGGGAATGCAGGGTCCATGCGTCTGTGGAACTTTGGCTGGTGTGGCTGTTGGGTCACAGGGCAACTCCAATGCCTGTCTAGCTGGCGGTGTTGGTGAGTTCCCAAAGAAAGGCCCTGTTTCCCTTCAAGATAGGTTTTAATTTATAAAGAGTGAATATAAATGGCTCAGAAACATCATCATTAATATGAAAGCAAATTTTGTTGCTTCGCAGTAAACAGAGAAGACTAATCCAGAGATTTGATGGTATTTTAAAAAATCAAAATGTTCATTTCAATCTAGCTCTGGACTCTATATGAGGTATTACTTCTTTTCCCATATGAAATGCCTTCCCTATCCACTAGATAGGAGCTAAGATGGTAAGGCTGCTAGATACTCTCACAAACCTTTCTTATGGTGTCTTTGAACACAAACATATCTATAGAAATACTACTAAGTAAACATATATAAATAGATAATAGATAAAACCTCTTCCAATCAATCTGTCTGAAAACTGCCCTATCATATTTGCTGATGGTCTTAGGCTCTACAGCTTACAGCAGTGGTTCTTAACCTGTGAGTCATCTCAACCTGTGTGTCATGAACCACAGGTTGAGAACTGCTAGCAGGGTCGCCTAAGACCATCAGAAAACACAGATATTTACTTTGCGATTCATAACAGTAGCAAAATTACAGTTATGAAGTAGCAAAGAAAGTAATTTCATGGTTGAGGGTCACCACAACATGAAGAACTGTATTAAAGGGTCGTGGCATTAGAAAGGTTGAGAACCACTGTTGTAGAGGAAGAGAGACCAAGCTTTTGGCTGGGACATGTATTCACTTTGTGACCTTCAGTCATACTCCATGAGTCTACTGCTAATCTAAAATGCAGGAGTAAAAAATTCCAATATCATTAGGATTTTGTTAGTAAGACCTATATGAAGTTTATAAAATGCTCCCCAAGTATACCACCTGATACAAAAGGAGTACACTGTAATGTTAGCTAATATTTATTTTATGATACCTTAAACATTTCTTATAAGGTCACATGACTTTAAATTTGTAATATTTCCCTAGCACTTGTTTAAAGTTTATAAAATATATATATATATATGTTAATTCTTGTTAAAATGTGTTTAACGTGTTTTGATTTAATTCTTAATATTTAGTCCATGTTTTAAAATTGATCTTTATTGTTGAAAGTATTGCAGATCTACTTTTTCCCCCCCATCTGCCCCTTTTACTCGCACCTACTACTCCTAGGCCTTTACCACACTAAGGTCTGTGTCCATGGCCTATGTATATATGCATATATGTTCCCCAGTTATTATCTCTGAAACCCCCAACCCCTGCCTTCATTCTGAGATTCCTCAGTCTATTCTATGTTTCTATATCTCTAAACCTATTTTATTAATGAGTTTATTTTGTTCATTAGATTCCACATATGAGTGAAATCATGTAATACTTATGTTTCTCTGACTAGCTTATTTCCTTTAGCATAATACTCTCCATGTCCTCCACACTGTCTTAAATGTCTCTTCTTTTTTATAGCTGCATAGTATTTCATGGTGTAAATGTACCACATTTTTTTATTCACTCATCTACTGATGGGCACTTGGGCTGTTTCTAGATCTTAGCTATTGTAAATTGTGCTGCTATGAACATAAGAGTGCATAGCAATGTATTAGGATTTCCTTTTATCTATATCCTTGTAATTACTTGTCCTTTGTTGATTAGTTAATGACAGCCTCTGACAGGTATGAAGTGATACCTCATTGTTGTTTGAATTTGCAACTCTATGATAATTAGTGACTTTGGGCATTTTTCATATGTCTCTTGGCCATCTCTTTATCCCCTTTAGAGAAGTGTCTATTTAATTCCTTTGCCTATTTTTAATTGGATTGTTTGTCTTCCTTTTGTTAAGTTGTATGTGTTCCTTATATATTTTGGAAATTAACCCATTATTAAATTTCTGATTGGCAAATATGTTCTCCCATGCAGTGGACTTCCTCTTGATTTTATTGATAGTTTCTTTTTCTGTGCAGAAGCTTTTTATTTTGATGTAATCCCATTCATTTTCTCTTTAGTTTGCCTTGCCTTTAGGAGATTTATCAGCAAATATATTGCTACTAGAGATATCTGATAAGTTGCTACCTATAATTTCTTCTAAGATTATTATACTTTCACAACTTAAATTTAAGTATTTTACCCATTTTGAGTTTATTTTTGTGTATAGTATAAGTTGGTGGTATAATTTAATTTAATTTTTTTTTTTGCATATGGCTGTCCAATTTTCCCCACACAATTTATTGAAGAGACTGTCTTGACTCCATTGTATGCTCTTGCCACTTTTGCAAAATATTAATTGAGTGTAATGACTTGGGTCAATTTCCGGGTTCTCTATTCTATTCTATTGATCCTGTACCAGTGACAGGCTGTTTTGATTACAGAGCCTGTGTAGTGTGACCTGATATCTGGTATTGTGATCCCTCCTGCTTTATTCTTCTGTTTCAAGATTGCTATAGCTATTTAGTGTCTTTTTGGGATAATATAAATTTTTGAAATGTTTGTTCTAGATCTGTGAAATATACCAGTGGTATTTTACTAGGGATTGTGTTGAATCTATAGATTGTTTTGGGTAGTATGGACATTTTGATGATGTTGATTTTACCAATCCATGAACATGGTATATTCTTCCATTTATTTATATCTTCCTCTATCTTTTCCCCCCCAATATCCTATAGTTTTCTGAGTACAGGTATTTTACCTTTTTGGTTAAGTTTATTCCTAAGTATCTTAATTATTTTTTACAACAGTAAATAGGATTTTTTTTTTTTAGTTTCTTTCTGAGAGTTAATTATTAGTGTATAAAAATGTCATTGATTTCTGGGTGTTGAATTTGTATCCTACTACATTGCCTAATTTATTTATTAAAACTAGTAGGTTTTTTTGTTGGGTCTTTTGGGTTTTTAATATGCATATCATGTCATTGCAAATAATGACAGTTTACTTCTTCCTTTCCTATTTGGATGCCTTTTTATTTCTTTCTATCTGACAGCTGTGGTTAGAATTTCTAGTACAAAGTTTAATAAGAGTGGTGAAAGTGGACATGCCTGTCTTTCTGCTGTTCTTAAGGGATTGGTTTTAGGTTTTGCCCATTGAGTAGGATGTTAGCTATAGGTTTGTGACATGAGTGGGGTATTAAACTCCCTACTATGATTGTATTGCTGTCCCTCTCTCCCTTAAACTCCTCCAGGAGTTTTTTAAAATATATTTTGGTGCTCTTGTATTGGAGGTATATAGGTTTACCAGAGTTATAGCCTCTTTTTTTTTAATCAATCCCTTTAGTATTAGTACCAATATGGGTCAAGTTTTCTTGTCCTTTCAGCTACCCTATGTTTTTTGATTAGAGAATTTAAGCCATTTACATTTAAATTATTCTTTATTCTACTGTTCTTCTCTTTTTTTCTTCTTTTTACCACAGTCCTTTTAGTATTTTTGCCATGCTGATTTGGTGATAATAAGATCTTTTAGCCTTTTTTCTCTGTGAAGCTCTGTTTCACCTCTGGTTCTGAGTGATGTCTTGTTGGATACAGTAGTTTTGGGTTCATTACCTTGGTTTCCATTACGTTGTTAACTTCATGACACTCTATTCTGGCATGATAAATTGCTTTCCTCCATTTCATTTAATTTCTTTTCTGATGATTCCTTCTTTTCTTTTATTTGAGGATTGTATCTTTGTCTTCCTATTTTTGTTGTCCCTTTATGTTTGATTCTCTGTATTAGGTAAAACTGCTATGCCTCCCAGACTTTATGAGGTAATCTGATGTAGCAGGTGTTTTGTGGGACCCAGTGCTGCAGTCTCTTAGATCTCCTCAGTTCCCCTCCTCCCCCACCTTTGCACACCTTCACCTGCCAGCCAGCTGTCAATATTAATCATTCAAAAGTCTATTTCTGGAAGGGCTTTTTAGGTGGAAATAAGAGTCTAGACCTCTGGGTCTCCCATGAGGGGAAAGATTTCAGGGAAAATGGATTTTAGGGAAAATGGTGGGTGTTTTCCTGTCCCAGAGCTACTCCTTTGTGAGTGGTCCTGATTATTTCTCTGCCTCTGTCTGGGCAGAGATCCTCATATACAATCCATTGGGATCAGCTAGGAACCTGACATTTCTATCAGCTTTCCTGTGTGAGGGAACTACCAGTCAGGTTCCTTAGATAGGGGGGTGGATAGCCCCTCCCCTAATCCAGTCACTGATGCTTCCTAAGTTTGTTCAAAGGCTTGGCTCTGCAAAGGTCAAAAGGCAGGGTTTGGTAGGCAGGGCTCCTAACAGTAGGGCTGGGGTATTTTCCATTTTTTCTGAGTTGTAGCTTCTGGGAGCAGCTATTCCCTTTTTAGGAATAATAGCCATTTCAGTTTGGGGGTATATGTTGGAATGCAGGTCTCATGGCTACTGCTTTCCCATGTCTCCTCACAATGCTTCCCCCAGCCTCTCCTGTTAGGCACCTCAAATCCCCACAGCCCTCTGTGCACCAAAGCCTCGGTTGAGTAGCTACAAATAAAACTCCCGTGCTCTGGGTTTAAAAAAACAAACATATCTCTTTCCCTACTCAGTCTACTGACTCCAGATTCTCCAGTGGCCAACAGCCCTGCTTGACTTTCATGGCTGGATGTTACATGGGCCTCTGGTCTCAGCTCTGGGTCTCAGGGTTATGGATCCCAACCTGGGTCCCAGCCTCTACCTTCTGAGGTACCAGACCCTCCCATAACTCAGAGCTCCCTCCTCACTCTTAAGCCCTGTCACAACCTCACCCTTTTTACCAGTTTCCAGGTGTTTTCTGTCCTCCATTGATATATGTCTCTTTTTCATTTGGACCTTGGTAATTCCTGGTGTATGTTTCCTACTTAAATTTTATTTCCAGTATGGCTCTGGGAAGAGGTTGAAGCAAGGTCTGCTTATTTGGCCACCATTTTATTTTTTCCCAAATGATATAGTCCATTTTTCTTATTTTTTCATTCTATTTTTCTGTAACATTACCATTTCACTTCTTCAATTTCCTTAAAAAAAAAAAACACCCTCATAACTATTTTTGATTTAATACAATTTTTGAAGGTACTGTTGCATTTATTTAAACTTGTTAGATTTTAATTTTTGTGCACTGATTTTATTTATTTTTTGGTATTTTATTTTGCAGTGTTTATTTTTCACTGTAAGGATTTTTTAAAATACATTTTATGGATTTTTTTACAGAAAGGAAAGGAGAGGGATAGAGAGTTAGAAACATCAATGAGAGAAACATAGATCAGCTACCTCCTTCGGGGAATGTGTCTGCAACCAAGGTACATGCCCTTGACTGGAATTGAACCTGGCACCTTGCAGTCCACAGGCTGATACCCTCTTCATTCAGCCAAACAGGTTAGGGCTATAAAGATTTTTTTGTTTGTTAATCCTCACCCTAGGATATTTTTCCATTGGGTTTTAGAGAGAGTGGGAGGGAGAGAGACTGAGAGAAATATTGATGTGACACATTGATTGGCTTCCTCCTGCACATGTACTGACCTGGACTGAGGATCCAGGTAGGTAATCCAGGTATGTTCCCTTGACCAGAATCAACCTGTGACCAATGTTCTAGCCATAAGAGCTAGGTCTATAAATACTTTTGAACTTACTGTTTATTATCAAAATTTATGTAAATTCTCTCAGTAGAGATATAGCAGTAATATATTCAGGGATGATGAATTTTAAAGACCTACTTCCCCCATCCCATCCAATCCCTGAAACTCTATGTCTATTGCTCGGTAATAAATCCCTTGTGCAAGCCAGCAAAGAAAACAAACTAAGATATCCTATAGAAAATTTTCTAGTTACTTCAAGATCTGTCCTAAAGATTCATGATATGTTCAGTTCATATAGGTCACATAAATGGCTACAGTGTTTATTTTTTAATATGTTTTTATTGATTTCAAAGAGAGGAAGGGAGAGGGAAAGATAAGATCAATGATGAGAGAGAGTCACTGATTGGCTGCCTCCTTCATACCCCCCACCAAGGATTGAGCTCTCAACCCAGGCATGTGCCCTGACTGGGAATAAAATCGGTGACCTCCTGGTTTATGCGTTGACACTAAACCACTGAACCTCACAGGTAGTGTTGTATTTTATCATTATTCACCATCCAATATCTTTATTGGTATCTCTGTGATTTGAAATCTATCTGATAGTTGCTAGAAGAGAGGGCAGTTGGAAGTCTGGATAAAAAAAGTGAAGAGATTAAGAAGTACAAATTGGTAGTTATAAAATAGTCACAGGGATTTTGGGTGCAGCATAGAAACTATAGTCAATAGTGTTGTTACAGCTATGTGTGGTACCAGGTGGGAAGGTGAGATATCGGGTGTGTGGGGGATCACTTTGTAAATTATATGGTTGTTAGCCACTATGCTGGGCATCTGAAACTAGTATAAAATAATAGTGAATGTAAACTATAATTGAAAAAATAAATCTAAAAAAAGTATATCTGTTTTTTCCCTTATTAAACAGCACATTGAGAATCTGTATATAAATGAAAGAACTGCTTTTCCAGAAGATTCCATGATCGCTGGGCTCATTAGTTCTGCAACTAATGGAGAAGGGGGTTTTCACTTCACTGCTGACCACAGGCTCATACTATGAAGAGCTCTGAAAATATGAGTAATAGAAACCACGATTCTTCTTTTTCTCCATGAGGAAACTGGGAAATATCTGCCTTATTATTTCATAAATAATTTAATTATACTTTCTTCCTAGCATTTATTTGTGAAATTTCCCATATCTGGCTCTTCAGATATTTTCTATTTGATTCTTCTTAGCATTTTTTTACTTTGATCTTTGGTAACCTGAGAGAGAGCACAATGATAAATTGTCTTGCATATTCATGAGTTTAATTCTGTTCCCTTTTATGGTGAATGTAACATTTTGTCTTAGTATCTATGAAGTATATTTTGTAATATGATATAACTTTTAGTTTGTATGATTAACTTTATTCAAAATAAAAAGAAGTCTCCCGCCAAGGCCGGTTTGGCTCATGGATAGAGTGTCGGCCTGGGAACTGAAGGGTCCCAGGTTCGATTCCGGTCAAGGGCATGTACATTGGTTGCGAGCACATCCCCAGTAGGGGGCGTGCAGAAAGCGGCTGATCGATGTCTCTCTCTCTCATCGATGTTTCTGGCTTTCTGTCCCTTTCCCTTCCTCTCTGTGAAAAATCAATAAAATATACTAAAAAAAAAAAAAAAAGAAGAAGAAGAAGAAGAAGAAGAAGAAGTCTCCCAAATTCCCAAATAATTTGTTCTTTGTCCCCAGCTAAATATTAATGTTCAGTTTGGAAGCACTTGATATATAATTTAAATCATTTATTTCTTTTCTCTTTTAAAATATATATAATTAGAATTAAAGTAGAAAAAAAAATGAGCCATTTAAGAATTTTAAAATCTCTCCAATGATGTAGAGAAACTAGCAAATGTAGATAAAAAAATAATTAAAATACACGCACCAAACACTACATATGCATATTGTAAATAATTGGTCTATATATCATTGGAGTTTATTTTTATCAATGTAAAACATTACTTTAAATACATTAGTAAAATAATATAAAGTTTCATATACAGTATAGGTTTTATATATTATATAGATAGTTAAATTTATTATATTGGAATATTTTATTTTGAGTCTTCTGCTGATCATGTTGCTATGGTTACTTTATTTTATTTTATTTTCTTATTTCTTTATTGATTAAGGTATTACATATGTGTCCTAATTCTCCCATTACCCCCTATTCCCCCATCCATGTCCCTACCCCCCTGTTGGCTATGTCCATTGATTAGGCTTATATGCATGCATATAAGTCTTTTGGTTGATCTCTCCCCTTTCCCCCACCGTCCTCTGCCTTCTCTGAGGTTTGACATTCTGACTGATGTTTCTCTGTCTCTGGATCTGTTTTTGTTCATCAGTTTATGTTGTTCATTATATCCCACAAATGAGTGAGATCATGTGATATTTATCTTTCTCTGCCTGGCTTATTTCACTTAGCATAATGGTCTCCAGTTCCATCCATGCTGTTGCAAATGGTAAGAACTCCTCCTTTTTACCACAGCATAGCATTCCATTGCATAGATGTATCACAGTTGTTTAATCCACTCATCTGCTGATGGACACTTAGGCTGTTTCCAAATCTTAGCTATGTTGAATTGTGCTGCTATGAACATAGGGGTGCATATATCCTTTCTGATTGGTGTTTCTAGTTTCTTGGGATATATTCCTAGAAGTGGGATCACTGGGTCAATTGGGAAACAACAATGCGGTACCACCTCACACCTGTCAGAATGGCTATCATCAACAAATCAACAAATGACAAGTGCTAACGAGGAATGCAGAGAAAAAGGAACCCTTGTGCACTGCTACTGGTGGGAATGCAGACTAGTGCAGCCACTGTGGAGAACAGTATGGAGTTTCCTCAAAAAACTGAAAATGGAAATCCCTTTGAACCAGTGCTATGGTTACTTTTAATATCAGTGCTTAAAATTTTACTATAGGATGTTTGAATTCCCTAAAGAATGTCTAGCTACTATTTATTCTATTAAAAAAAACATTTTCCCAATTTATCTACCATGTATGCAATCAGTATTTCAGTTTATAGCTCTTATTGCATAAAGCTTACAATGCGAAAAATCAGATGTGACTGTATTATGATTTAGTTCAAGTTATTTCTGTTACATAAACCTTTAATATGTTTGTGAAAATTTGTCTTTTTTTTTTAAACTATTCATATTTTACAATTGTTAGTGCCCTCAAAAACACTGTTCCGGTATAAGGATTACAATTGTCAGAGTTGGTCTCAGGTTTTCTAAGAGAAATTTAATCCACTTCCAAAATTAAAAAAAACTGGGAGATTCTCCAGAAATATGGATTTCTGTTTTTCCCACAAAATTTAGAATTCTCACAATACGAGCAACATTTGACCATGAGTTGTAACTACAACATAAATGAAGGCATGAGCTCCACAGCTCACTACAGTCTCTATTACTCTTTATTGTAAACCCAAAACAATCTGCTTTGGCCTTTTATGATTGTTAACTGTATGGACACTGTATGCATTTAAATTGGAAGTCCCAGCTTTATTGCTTTTTCTTGTCTTTCACCATCAGCATCCTTCTTGTGAAGCAATCTTATTCCCTCAGGTTTACCATATTTTGTCACATCTGGTTAAACAGGCGTTTAACTATATCATGCTTACTGTAATAGGGTTGGAAATGCAATTATAACTCATCTGATTTTTTTATAAAGATGTATGAGTGTCCTTTATTTTCTAATTAGAAGCATCTAATGAAATGTGATTGTCATTATCATGGTAAGTATACCTGAAATATATTAGCTTATTGGTTATATTAAATTACACTCCTCATGTGATTTGAAATAGTAAAATATAGTGAATGTTTAACATTTGTTCATGTTCGTAAATGTACCATCAAATGTATACTGCTTTATCTTACAGCTGTTTACTGATAAACAGCAGGGTGTAATGAAAGATGGCAGCTTTTCACTTGCATGAGGATCACCCTGGCCATTAAATTCCAACAATGCTTAAAATAAAGCTAAGCAGTAAAAAGGGTTGAACTGGTTTCAGAAAAAGTCTGGGGAATTAATAATTCTGGAAAAGATATTATGAAACAAATATCATACATAGAAAACAGCATTTTTATAAAATATAAGAAGTAACATAATAGGTAAAATATTGAATAGTGGAGGTAATGAATTTAGAGTAAGAATATGTGGGATTTAATTCCTTACACTTGTGATATTTAGCTGTTTTTTATGTTCATATTAACCTAGAGAAATTAGTTAACCTCTTTGAGAACTATATATGATTAAAATATATTTGAGATGCACACACATGTATTTGTGTATGTGTGTGTATATTTATACATACATATACTAGTCATAAAATAAACAGTATCATTATACATTATAAATTCTTCTCAAGTATACATAGAGCTAGAATGGATTGCATATTAGGCCACAAAATGTCTCAATAAATTTAAGAAGGCTGAAATCATATAAGCTTCCATTCTGAATACAATGCTATGAACCTAAAAGTCAATTATAAGAAGAAAACTGGGACAAACAAAAACATGTGGAGGTTAAACAACACTACTAAATAATCAAAAGGTGAACAAAGAAGAAAAAATTATCTTAAAACAAATGAAAACTGAAACACAAAATTTCAACATCTATAGGCCATTGGTAGGGCATAGGCTTATAAGAGAGAAGTTTATAATTCTAGAGGGTTACCTCAAGAGAAAAGAACATTTTCAAATTGAAAAAATGAATAAACTTTACACCTAAAGGAACTAGAAAAATAAGAACAAACTGCTAAATTAGTAGAAGGAAGGGGATAATAAAGCACACAGAGGAAATAAATAGAGAATAAAAAGATAACAGATGATTAATGAGACTAAAAGTTGTGGGTTTTTGTTTTATTTTTAAGATGAAGAAAATTGGTAAATTTTTAGCTAGACTTATCAAGACTTTATTAACTTAAGTTAATAAAGTCAGAAATGAAAGAGAAGTGACACCTGATACCACAGAAATACCAAGGATTACCAAAGAATATTTTGAACATGTGTACCTCAACAAATTAGACAATCTAAAATAAATGGATACCTTGGTTGAAACATACAAGATTGGATCAGAAGAAACAGAAAATCTGAACATACTCATTACTAGTAACAAAATTGAATCAATAATAAAAATATTCCCAACAAATAGAAGTCCGAGATCAAATGTCTTTGTAACTCAGTTTTACTAAACATTTAAAAAGAATTTATATCTACCCTTTATAAATTATTACAAAAAATAGGAAAAGAAGGAATTCTGCCAAACTCATTCAATGGGCATTACATTTATAATAACACTAGACAAAGACACTCCAAAAAATTTAAAATTACAGATTAATATTTCTGATAAGCATTGATGCAAAAATTATCAATAAAATATTAGCAAGCTGAATTAAAAAATTTAAAAGATTATATACCATTATCAAGTGGAATTTATTCCATGGATGCAAGCATGGTTTGATAGCCACAAATCAATCAATGTAATATACCACATTAACAAAACAAAAAATAAAAATCATATCATCATAACATATGCAGAATTAGCACATGGCAAAATTCAGCTTCATTTATGATAAAACCCTTACCAAAGTAAGTATAGAGGGAGTATAACTTAAATTTGAAGCTATACCTATCATTTGACCCAACAATTTCATCCTTGGACATTTGTCTGAAGAAAATGGGAACACTAATCAAAAAGATATATTCACCCCATGTTCATTGTAGCATTATTTATAATATCCAAGACATGACAGCCATCAAGGTAGCTATGAATGTATGAATGGATAAAGAAGATGTGATATATATATATGTGATATATATATATGTGTGTATATATATATATATATATATATATATAAATATGCAACCAAATGACCAAAAGACAGGTCAACTGGTCATTATGATGCACATTGACTACCAGAGGGCACACTTAATGCAGGAGCTGTGCCCTGGTGGTAAGTACCTTCCCACAGCCAACCTCCCATGGTCTCTACCCCCTAGCCAATCTCCCATGGCCTCAATCGCCAGCCAAGCTGAGAGACCCCAACTGTGCATGGATTCATGCATCAGGCCTCTAGTATATTATAGTACATATGGAACATTATATATGGACTATTAATCTATCATAAAAAAGAATGAAATACTGTCACTTGAGACAACATGAATGGACCTAAATGGTATTATAAGTGAAATAAGTCAGTCAAAGGTAAGTACTGTATAATTTTACTTACATTTGAATTCTGAAAAACCAACCAAACAAACAAACAGACAATGTCTCAGAGACAGAGAACAAAAGCTAGAGAAAGGCCAAAAAGGTAAAAGAGATTGAGAGATATAAACTTCTTATAAAGGAAAGAAGTCATAGGGATGTAATGTACAGCATATGGAAAACAGGAAATTCTATATAATAAAGAGGCAATATACAAATAGACCATCACTCCAATACACAAAATGGCCACAACAAGATGGCTGGAAGGGGAGGGCAGTTGTGAGTGATCAGGCCAGCATAGGAGGGCAGTTGTGGGGGACCAGGCCTGCAGGGGAGGGTGGTTGGGGGCAACCAGGCCTGCAGGGTCAGGCAGTTGGTGACAACCAAGCTGGTAGGGGAGGATAGTTAGGGGCAATCAGGCTGTCAAGGGAGCAGTTAGGTATTGATCAGGCAGGGGAGTGGTTAGGGGCAATCAGGCAGTCAGACAGGTGAATGGTTGGGAGCCAGCGGTCCCGGATTGTGAGAGGGATCCCAGATTGGAGAGTGTGCAGTCTAGACTGAAGGACACACACACATCCCATGCACAAAATTTGTGCACTGGACCTTTAGTGTATGTCTATATATGCCTAAGCAACTGGAATGACTGGTAGCTATGACATGCTATGACTGACCACCAGGAGGCAGACGCTCAATGCAGGAGCTTCCCCCTAGTGGGCAGTGTGCTCCCACAGCCAACTCTCCCTGGCCTGCCTACCTCTGTGGTTTCTCCCCCTGGCTGGCAGGCCCCAATTGTCCAATCAGGGCTGGCCCACAGGGAACCAAGGGTAGGTGGTGGCAAACACTGTCCTTTACCCAAGAGGGCTGAAGGTCAGTTCTCTCCTCAGTGCCAGCAGCCAACCTCTCATGCCCCATTTCTGCCCCCCGTTGGCAGGCACCAATAGGCCTACCACCTGCCCACCTCAGTGGTGGCATGGCTGTGAGGCAAGGAGGAGGAGTGGAGGTGGGGAACTGCATGTGGCGAGGCGCCAATAATGGCAGCATTGGTGTCCAGTATATGTTCCTTCCTCTATGGTCCAGTCCTGATTGGTCTGGCCCTGATTGGCCCTGATTCCTGGCCAGGCCTAGGGACCCCCACTGTGCATGAAATTCATGCACTTGACCTCTAGTCATAATGACTTTGTATGATGACAGATAATTACTAGACATGATGATCACTTCTTAAAGTGTATATAATGTCAAATCACTATATTGTACAATGGAAACTAATAAAATAATGCATGATAACTATATTTAATTTAAAAGTTAATAACATTTTGGAGAGAATACATTGGGGAGGCTTCTGAATTATACAATTTTGTTTTAAAATCTTTGCTCTATCACTTATTAAACAAGAATTCTTGGTATGTCATAGATTTTTTAAATAGCAAGTTCTGTATGTTTAAAATAAATTGGGTTGGAAGTTATGGGGAAGTGCAAAGAAAATATAAGTTTCTGTGATAAGAGCCTAAGCAGCAAATAATAGTATAAGGTCATCTTTATCCAGGGGTCATAACAAACTGAAAATATTTTAAAATTGATGTTATTAGTAATGTAATTTAAAAGTTACAGTTGTGAAATTAGTGTATTTAGTTTAAACTATTCAGTTCCTAAGAAGTTACTGGCTAGACTGTCAAAGATACTTTAGATTGTACTTGAAAACAAAATACTTTGCAGAAGGCAAAGCAAGAAGCCAACTAAATAAGTAGTAGTTGACACAAAGTGACAAATGGTGAAAATTTGAGAACTATTAAGAGATTTAAACTACTGTACTTGATTAAATGTAGGAGGACAGTGCATGGGAGAAATGAGATCAGATTCACAGGATTGTTTTTTTTTGTTTGTTTATTTGTGTTGTGTGTGTGTGTGTGGGCATGTGTTTGAGGGTTGAATGCTTTTGTGATTCACTGAGATGAAAAATATGAGGAGGAAGAACATAATTTAGAAGCACACAACATTTTCCTTAATTACCATAACAAACTAGTAATTACAGTTTGATGTCTTACTTACATTTACTTCTTAAATGATGTTCTGGTATTTGTTACACTGGTCCAATAAAGCTAATCAATTTAGATCTCTAAGGGACCAGTGATATTATAGTTATGTTTTATAAAAACCTTCATGAATGAAGACAAGAGCTTCTTAGGAACTGAATAGTTTAAACTAAATAGACTAATTTCACAACTGATAACTTGAATCATCTAACCAAGCTCTTTATGACAGCCTCTTGTTCAACATTTCAAGGGGATCCTATAACTAAAATATATTTTCTAGAAGCAAGTCATCAGTCTTTCAGTTTTGCATGGCCCTAATCTGGTGAAGGAATCTAGTAAACAGAACATGAGATTGAAAATAATGCATGAAGTAGAGTGTTCAAAATAGACTGAAAAGTGAAAGGGATGATACGATTGATTGTGCATCCTAGCTACTGATTTATTTCCCTGCCTGAAGAACCACATTCTGATAGAGGCCTTTTAATCTTTTTTCCAGTATAGTTCTACTGGCCACCTTAGTCCACACTCATTCCCACCCAATACAAAAGCAATTTTGTTTGTTCTAATTCTACTTATGAGAAAAAACAGTCATCTTACCTAATTTTTAATTTTCTTGCTGCCTTCTGCTCCACAGATTCCATGTATACCTGAAGACAGGGGGCCTCTAGTGTGGTAAATGACTGCAAAGAAAGTGTGAGATTAATAGAGGGAGGCAATGTGTTCCAATGCAGTGTGGAATTCAGCATTAGTCCTAGCTGAATTCCAGTGTAGGGTCTAGATCAGTAATATTCAATTGCTGTGCCAGAAGAATTTTTAAAACATGCAATATATGACCACTTAGGGCCACTGACCTCTTTTTCCTTATCTTACCTAATAATAGACAAGCATGTAAATTACATACCTCTGCTACACCAACAGCCTATCAGGAGTGATATGCAAATTAACCCAACAAAGATAGTGGTTAATTTGCATACCCAAGCACTGAGTGACAGGCCCACAGGCATTTCACCCCAACCCTGGTCTTTCAGGGCCTCTGGGCAGCATGGGAAGGTGGGGATGGAGCCAAAAGAGGAAGCTCCAGGGAGGAGCAGAAAGGAGCTGGGTGGGAGCCGAAAGGCAGTGCTGGCAGCCAGGGAAAGGAAAGCCCATTCTAGCATGAATCTTTGTGCATTAGACTTCTAGTTATATCATAACTAAGGTACATTTAGAGTATTTTTATTTGTTCTCAGGAAAGTAAGTTTCTTTTTCAGGAGGGTTGGCTTTTTTACTGGTAAAAGTAATTTGGGGAACCTTAGCTGGTTTAGCTCAGTGGATAGAGCACTGGCTTGTGGACTGAAAGGTTCCAAGTTCGCTTCTGGTCAAGGGCACATGCCAGGGTTGTGAACTCAATCCCCAGTGGGGGCCATGCAGGCGGCAGCTGATCAATAATTCTCTGTCACCTTTGATGTTTCTATCTCCCTCTCCCTTCAATAAAAAATATATATATTTAAAAAAAGTAATTTTGGGAGAAATGATGATATAGTAAGATAGCAGGACTCAAGAAGCAGTTCAAATGTTCAGGGGTTGCTGGCATTTCTCCTTTATAGTTGAAAGCCAAAGGGTCAGTCTAGGGGCCTGATGATTAATTCTTCCTGGGCCTGGGGCTATCCGGAGCATTTCGGGGTGCATAACCACATCCCAGCCTCTATTCACTAATAACCAGAAGCAAGCTGTCCCCTCCCACAATCCTGACAATCAGAAATGTCTCCAGATATTGTCCAATGTCCTTGGAGACAAAATCACCCTTTTACCAGGACATCCCCCTTGGCCTTGGCATGCCTGTCACTGTGTCCAATAATGAAGGCCAGGTTGAATCATATGAAGCAAGACAGGGCACTTATAAGCATCCAATTCTGCCTTCCAGCAAGGTGCAGGGGACATGGTTTTAAAAGGGAAGGGGTTGGGGAGCTATGTGTAGGCCTGGCGTCTTCAGACATCAGCTATTGTAGTCATCAGGTGATGAGATGATGTTGATAAGATCATGTTTTGACTTCTGGTGGGTTGATCTGACCATACTTATCAGTTCTGTTTGCTGAATTCACAGTTGAATCACCTCCCCAATCACTCACACAGGCCTTGAAAAGGAAACTTAAGGAAAAATTAACCCCCTATCCTATATAATAAAGAAGTAATATGCAAATTGCCCCTCACACCTGTTAGTGGGGAATGACCAATCTACTAAACAGTAGGCTGTGTGGGGTGACCAGTCCGGCAGGGGGGCCATGACGGGTGTCCAGGCCAGCAGGAGGGGGAGGGGCAGTTGGAGGCAACCAGGCCAGTAGGGGTGGCAGATGGGAGCACCAGGTCAGGAGGGGGTGGTTCTGTTGGGCGTGGTTCAGTTGGGGGTGACCAGGCTGGCAAGGGGGCTCAGTAAGAAGTGATCAGGCCAGCGGAGGTGCATTTGGGGGTGAGAGCCTGGCAAGAAGGGCAGTTGGGGGCAATTAGGCTGGCAGGGGGTGGTTATAAGGGATGACTAGGCTGGCAGGGAGATCATTTGGGGGTGACCAGACCAGCAGGGAGGGGGCAGTTGGGAGTGACCTAGCCAGGAACAGGGGGCAGTTAGAGGTGTCCAGGCTGGCATGGGGGGCCGTTAGGGGTGACCACACAGGCAGGCAGGTGAGTGATTAGGAGCCAGCTGTCCAGGATTGTGAGGGATGTCCAACTGCCAGTTTAGGGCCCATCCCCTGATCAGGGCTGAACTTGCAGTCGGACATCTCCCAAGGGGTCCTGGATTGGAGAGGGTGCAGACTGGGCTGAAGGGACCCCATGTGCACAAATTTCATGCACTGGGCCTCTAGTATTATCAAATAAAATAATGACAACAGCAAACACAATAGCCATCTGGTGTGCATGAGTCAAAATTATTCCTATTTTTTTGTCTGATCATTAAAAATATATATATTTTTGGTGTACCAAAGCATTTTAGTAATTAATTTATGTGTGCTAAGAGATGGAAAAACTTGAAAATCATTTTTTTAAACATTAATAAAAAAATAGGGTACAAATAGTAAAGCTCCCCAGGTATAAAATAATAAGTTTTGGAAATTAGATGACATTCAATGTTATAAAAGTCATTGTCAAATGTGTTTACGCACATGCATGTGCATACACACATAAACACACACACACACACACACACACAAACACACACACACAGAAGAATTAAAATCTCACACTGAAATCAGTGTTATTGAAGGTTAAAAATTTAGACTAAATAAAAAAGAAATTATTCATGAATTAGCTTTTAAACAAAGTTGGGGATGCTTGAAATTTCTTAAACCTTGTAATTTCCCTGGGCAAGATGGATAATTGATAAGAAACAGGACACCATTAATAAATTTATTTATATGATCATCCTATCTAATAAATGAGTAATATGCAAATTGACCATACCTCTACTACACTCACCAGCCACGCCCACCAGTCACATCCACCTGCCAATCAGAGCAAGTATGCAAATTAACCCAATCATGATGGATACGGCCACAGAGAGAGCAGGAGAGAGACTTGGGTTGCTCCTGGTGATGGAGGAAGTCAAGCTTTCTGCACACCCTGGATGGTGCTTAAGGCAATGGCTGTACGAGCAGAAGGCTTGGCTCTGCTCCAGGCTACAAAGTTTCAATTGTAGAAGATAAATAAATCCCAGATACCAGGGCCTCCACAGGTCCCTTGCCCAGGCCACCCCATACCCCAAGAGAACATTCATCCTGATCCAGGTCATCCTTCAGGGAAAACCAGCTGGCCCCCACCCGTGCAGCAGGCCACTATCCTATCTAATAAAAGAGTAATATGCAGATTGACCATCACTCCAACACACAAGATGACTGCCTCCATGTGGTCAAAAGATCCTGCCCCCATGTGGACACAAGATGGCCACCACAAGATGGCCTGCAGGGGAGGGCAGTTAGTGGTGACCAGTCCCATTGGGTAAACAGGCTGGCAGGGGAGCAGTTAGGCATCAATCAGACTGGGAGGGGAGTGGTTAGGGGGTGATCAGGCTGGCAGGCAGAAGCAGTTAGGGGCAATTAGGAAGGAAGGCAGGTGAGCAGTTGGGAGTCAGCAGACCTAGATTGTGAGAGGGATATCCAATTGCCCATTTAGGCTCGATGCTACATGGATTAGTCCTAAATGGGCACTCAGACATCTCTCAAGGGGTCCCAGATTGGAGAGGGAGCAGGCTAAGCTGAAGGACAACTCCCCGCCCCCCAACCCTATGCATGAATTTCATGCACTGGGCCTCTAGTTTCTTTATATAAAAGTCTAACTGACCCTTACAGTGGAATGACGAATGACCAGAATGGCTGGTTGCTATGATGCACACTGATCACCCCAACTGCCTGATCAGGGCCTGCTGGCCAACCTCCTGCTTCCCCAGTGGCAGGAGCAAATTGCATCTTGGAAAATGGGAAACCGGGGGTGGGTGGTAGCAGATATGGGAGGTGCCAGGCCAAGGCAGGTATAGGCAGGGGACAGCAGCCAACAGCAGGGGGAATGAGGGCCCCAACTAGCCAACCTTCTGGTCCCTGAAGGCTTTTAAAAAACCTATTTCTGGGGAAGTTTTTCTTTCCCCCCCAGTATGGCTCACAATTCAAAGGCACTAGCCATGGAACCACCTGCGGTGGAGCCGCCCAATCTCTCCCCCTTACAGTTGGATTGAATCTGTCACAAGGGGCAGAACATCCCCGGCTATTTCTCGCTTGGGAAGCTGGTGAGAGTGGGGCATGGACACAGGGGTCTGGGAGCTGGACTTTCTGGCACCCATCATGCTCTTTGCCTGAAAGATGTGTAGCTGCAGACCTCTGACCCGTTAAATGAATCAATGATGGTGTGGAAATCAACCTGGGAGGGTTACGAAATGAAACTTGGGGAGAATGCCATGGGTGCAGTCCCTGTGACCTTCTCCTCCCAGGTAATGCTGTGGTCCCTAACCTCCCACACACCAAGAGATAAATGTGGATTTGAAAAGAGGCAGGCCTCCAGGGATCTTCAGCTATGAGAAGGAGATGAGTCATTCACTCTGACATCCCCACCCTTTGCTTTAAGGCTGCATTCTCCTTCCCTAATACATGTTTCTTGAAGTACATGATGGTTTGTGTTTAGACATGCGGTAAACATGGGGAAAGAAAAGTTTTGTGCTTTAGAATAAAAGAGTCTGGAGTCTTTGGGGTGAGGGGGCATCTCTCTCTTTCTCTCTCTCTCTCTCTCTCTCTCTCTCTCTCTCTCTCTCTCACACACACACACACACACACACACACACACACACACACACACACACAAATACACTCCTTCCTCCCCTCTTCCCTGGCCTTGCGAAACTTTACACAGAAAGTTAACCCTAGCTCCTCAGAATCCACCCTCACTGTTTTTGTTTGTTTGTTTGTTTGTTTGTTTGTTTTTTTCCTCTCACCAGCTTTTTTTCTAACCTCTAAATGGGCAATTAGACATCCCCTGAGTGGTTTCAAATTGTGAGAGGGTGCAGGCAGGGCTGAGGCCCTCCCCCACCGCCCTATTCCTCCTGAATGAATGTTGTGCACTAGGCCTGTAGTACAGATATATTTGTCTAATAGCTGATTTTGTCACCTCATCATAAATATATGGAAAAGGAAATAAATATTTTTTGTTATAATATATTTTATTGATTTTTTACAGAGAGGAATGGAGAGGGATAGAGAGTTAGAAACATTGATGAGAGACATCGATTAACTGCCTCCTGCATGCCCCTTACTGGGGATGTGCCTGCAACCAAGGTACATGCCCTTGACCAGAATCAAACCTGGGACCTTTGAGTCTGCAGGCCAAAGCTCTATCCACTGAGCCAAACCAGTTTCGGCATGTTCATCAGCTTTTCAATTCCCTTGATTTTTAGATTCACTTGTTGATAGATATGTATTTGTTATTCATAATTTTTATCTTTACTGTTTTCTTCTTCTTCCTCTTCTTAAAGAATACCTTTCAGCATTTTATATAATACAGTGGTACCTCGAGATACGAGTGCCCTAACATACGAGATTTTTGAGATACGAGCCGTCGAGCGAGTGATTTTTGCTTTGAAATACGAGCAACATTTGAAATAGGAGTAATGGAGTGGATCGGCCGGCTGCACACAACCTACCAGTTTACCGCGACTCGAGTGTCTCATAGTTTCCCACGCCTCAAGATTACGGAATGAATTAAACTCGTATCTCGAGGTACCACTGTACTTGTTTGTTGCTGATGAACTCCTTTAAGTTTTTTCTTATCTGTGAAGCTCTTTAGCTGCCCTGCAATTCTGAATGATAGCTTTGCTGGGTAGAGTAATCTTGGTTGTAGGTTCTTGCTATTCATCACATTGAATATTCCTTGCCACTCCCGTCTGGCCTGCATCGTTTCTGTTGAGAAATCAGCTGACAGTTATATGGGTGCTCCCCTGTAGATAATTAACTGTTTTTCTCTTGCTTTTAGTATTCTCTCTTTGTCTTTTGCTCTTGGCATTTGAATTATGGTGTGTCTTGGAGTGGTCCTCTTTGGATTCCTTTTGTTTGGGGTTCTGTGCGCTTCCTGAACTTGTAAGTCTATTTCTTTCACCAGATGTGGGAAGTTTTCAGTTATTATTTCTTTGAATAGGTTTTCAGTATCTTGCTCTCTCTCTTCTTCTGGCATCCCCATAATTCTGATGTTGGTACACTTGAAGTTGTCCCAGAGGCTCTTTACACTATCTTCACATTTTTTTATTCTTTTTTCTTTTTGCTTTTCCAGTGTAGTGTTTTTTGCTTCTTTGTATTTGAAATCTTTGACTTGATTCTTGCAATCCTCTAGTCTACTGTTAGGTTTCTGTTTAATATTTTTTATTTCAGTCAGTGTATGTTTAATTTCTAGTTGGTCCTTTTTCATCTCTTCTTGGGTCTCACTAAATTTAACCATTTTTTCAAGGTAATTATTGAAAAACCTTATAATCTTGGTTTTGAACTTTATATCCAGTCGTTTGTTTTCCTCCATTTCTTTCCTTTGTGATCTGTTCTTTAGTCTCTGCATATTTCGCTACTTCCCTGAGTTGGTAGAGTAGCTTTGTGTGCTAGCTGTCCTATGTGGCTCAGTAGCTCTGCCTCCCCAGTTACCAGAGATGGACATTCTTGGTGCACCCTTTGTGGACTGTGTGTACAACCTTGTTGTAGTTATTTCTTGATTGTTGTTACTATCACTAGGGAGGATTGACCTCTAAGCCAATTGTTTGTGAGGATCAGCTGTGTCTGTTCAGGCAGACTTGCCTCCAGACCTCTCTTTTGGCGCGCATGTGTGTGTGCGAGCTTCCGGAACTCTGCCTTTCAGTTCCCCCGAGTTTCTGTGTGTTCTAGAGACCCGTATGAGTCTGGGTCCCTGGGGTCTCTCCCAAAAATAGGGTTCAGTGCCGTTGGACCTGGATTACAGTGCTGTTGCAAGATTCTGTCCTCCTCCCGCTAGAGGAAGCCAGGCACAATCAACAGTCAGCCTTCTGTGTGTGAATGTTCACCACACTTTCACGTGCACTTTCGCGAGCCCCCAGACTTCTGTCTTTCGTGGCTTCCCTAAGTTTCTGTGCACTCCTTCCTTTTCACAACAGTCCAGACTCCCCCTATGAGTCTTGCCTGGAGCTGGGGTTCAGTGCAGTTGGGATTTTCCATCTCCCTCCTGCTAGAGGAAGCCAGCCAGACCCTCCTCCACCCATCCTCTCCATGAGCATGTCTCCATACCTCAGCTTTTTATAGCTCCTCTGAGTCTTCGTGAGTCCTTCCCTTTACTTCTAGTTGTAGAACGTTCACTCAGCCAGCTTTCCTGTGGTTCTGGGTGGTGTCTGTTCTGTCTTTCAGTTGTAGTTCTGAAATTGTTGTGAGAGGCAGCAGCCCGGGCGTTCACCTATGCCGCCATCTTGGTTTCTCCAGGAAATAAATCTTAAAGTTTGGGAGAACAATGAATATTTAAACAATAATGTATTTAAATAATCTTTATTAGATGTTTTAGTTACTGAAGAAAAACAACAATTAAAAAAGAGCTGTGTTTCTCAAGGGTTAAACAATTAGACATTAAATGAAGCAAATATCCAGGTATATATTACATCTCTCCCTTTATTTATGGCTTCAACCATGACCAGATGAAGACTAAATTTAAAAGCCCAAAGTTGCCTTTTATCTAGTGTTGTTTGTAAAGAATGCTCTGAGGCACTACCAATCTTGCTCTACTCTAGGGAAAGTCCTGGGGCTGCTTCTAAGACACATCCAATTTTTGATCCTATACCTTGATTTCTCTTTAATCTCCAGGGGAAAATCCCAGACAGAGTAGAGAAATGAATTTTCTTGATACAAGTGACAAGAGAATGACAGGAAAGAGCTATCTTTTCTTCTGCACAGAATTTTCTAACAGACTCAAGTAAGGAAACATCTTTCAGGGAACAGGGACACTGCACACACACAATCATTTCTGATGAATTGGAGATGGGTACCTACAGTGAAATGTAGTCAGACTGATAAAAATGGCTTTTCCAGTATATAAGATAGAAAATGATAAGGAAAGAAAAATGGGAAGGTTAGCTAATTCATTTCTCTGAATTTTCTCAAGAGAAGCTAAATGTCAACAAACTGTTTTGTTTTCAAAATATATGCCTGATTTTGTTCTCCTATGATTCTCACAATAGTTTTGATAATTAGCATTGCTTCTGGGTTTGCATATAAGGAACTGATTATTTGTCACAATGGGAGTAGTAGTACGTTTGAATTTTTCTGACTGTAGAGGAAAAAAAAGGTGCTGCTTTATGACAGTACAAAAAGGGGTCAAAGACTTCTAGATATTAAGGAGAATCATTTCCAAACACATAAGGCTTGCTGTTACTAAACAGCAGGGTGATATTTATTTTAATGCTATTTAAACTCATCTAGATTCTACCACATTGATTTACATGCATGTATTCATGAGAAAGTTGACATTTTGTGCATAATGCATGGAATTTTGAGCTAATCACATTCCTTTTACACATAGTCATTAAATATCAAAAATATGTTTTCATTAATCATCTAGAATTCAATTAATGTAAAATATCCATCAGATTAAATCTCAATTTGATGTCTATTCAAAACAGTGACATTTCATGTGTTATTGGACAACCTTATTGCCACACAGATGGCATGCAATAATAACACCAGCCAAATATTTTACTATGACTGGTTGATAAAACAAAAGCACATTCATAGTGATAAAATCCATTATAGATCAAGCCTCTGCAATACAGCCAACAATGAATTTACTACACCCTAACATATGTTATCAATAGCACATATTTTGCTTTGCTTTGCAGATGTGCAATATTCTGCCTTGATCTTGAGTACATTTTACTTAGGGCTAAGTAATAAACACCAAAGCAGATGGGCTATGGAGTTATGAATTTTAGTGTATCTGATGACTACTTGGGATGCGCAGCAGAGATATGCTATTAAAATTATTAATCACAACATGTATATTTGTCAATAGGCTACCCATTTTTTATCACTAGTTAGACTTTTGTATAAAAATGTATCTAAAATAGAATACAATAGATCTAAGATCTATGATAAACCTTCATTATTAGAATGCAGCAGGTATTATTCTAAGAATTTTACCTAGATTATGTAACTAAATACTAATGCAAACTGAAGAAATAGTAATGTTTCATCAGTATTTCGCTAATTAAAAAATACAAGTGTAAAAAGATGAATTAGTGCTAAAGTGCTAAAATCTGTTTATATTGCTGGTGGTAATCATATCCAGGCTGTTTCAAAATCTATAATGTCAAGCAATCTGCTGTTTTTCTTTTTGAATATATTCGCTCAATGCCATAACATCAGTGTTGTTCATTGAACTTTAGTTCCACAGTGAACCACTGTATAGAAGAGATTGTAAAGCCATCAAGTTATTGATCTATGCAATCCAGTGCTTAAAATGAGATTAGACATTCCATTTAAATAATTAAATGATCTACTGATTGCTGAGTATCTTATATACATGGTGATGTCCTTAAATACATTTTTTCCTTTTTCATTTTTATTAAGACTTTACTTTTATAGTAGCTTAAGATTAAGAGCCAAATTGAGAAAAAAAGTACAGAAATTTCCTATATGCCCTCTACCCTCATCATATGCATAGTCTCCCCCATTGTCAATATCCCTACCAAAGTGGTACATTTGTTACAATTGATGAACCTCTCTTGACACAAAATAATCATCTGAAGTACATAGTGTATGGTTCACTCTTGGAGTTGTAAACATTGACTTTTAAAGACACATTTGTTGATCCTTATGCAAATGTATTGATTAGCTGGGTTGAGACAATTAGAAGATTTCTCAGAATTACACATATAAAAATGTATACACCAACACATATGTTTACAGACATGTATCTATACATGTGTTATACACATAGATGAAATAAAATTTGCATAGAGGTATTTAAAACATTGTTGCAATAATAATAATAATAATAATAATAATAATAATAAGCAACTAGATCCCCATTTACATTTTTTCTTTTCTTTCTTTCTTTTTTTTTTGGCAATAGATTCTCTTACTCCTATCTTTGGTGAAAGAAAAAAACACACCTCTATTTTAGAATATAATTTTAGAGTCTGGGTGTATTTTGGTGAATGAGGGAAGCCAGTAATTGCTGGCTTATCACCTTCTCTGTGACAAGAATCTCTCTCAGCCATTAGCTGACATGGTAGTATTTGTTTCTCATTTTCCTCCAATGATGCAGTTTTATTTACCTTCTTTTGGAAATCAAAGATGAGTTGGTTATCACTCAAGTAATCATTTTCTTGATATAGACAATGTGGGAGATCATATACTAAATAACCCTCCATCTATTATTTTAAATCATCAAAATTATCACACACCTTAAGATTGACTTCCATTTTATTTTCATACTAGAGGCATGGTGCATGAAATTTATGCACAATGGGGTGTCCTTCAGCCCAGCCTGCTCCCTCTCTAATCTGGCATCCCTTGAGGGATGTCTGAGTGCCTGTTTAGGCCCAATCCATGTAGCATTGTGCCTAAAAGAGCAGTTGGACATCCCTCTCACAATCCAGGACTGCTGGTTCCCAACTGCTCACTTGTCTGCCTTCCTGATTGCCCCTACCTGCTTCTGTCTGCCAGCCTGATCACCAACTAACCATTCCCCTACCAGCCTGATTGATGCCTAACTGCTCCTCTGCCAGCCTGTTTTCCCTTAACTGCCCTACTCTGTGGGCCTGGTCACCCTTACTGCCCTCCCCTGCAGGCTTGATCACTCCCAACCGCCCTCCCTTGCAGTCCCTGCCAACTACCTTCCCCTGCTGGCCATATTGTGGTGGCCATCTTATGTCCACATAGGGGCAGGATCTTTTGACTACATGGGGGCAGTCATCTTGTGTGTTGGAGTGAGGGTCAATCTGCATATTACTCTTTTATTAGATAGGTTAGAGGCCTGGTGCACAGGTGGGTGCCGGTTGGTTTTCCTTGAAGGGTGTTCTGGATCAGGGTGGGTATTCTCTTAGGGAATGGGGTGGTCTGGGGGAGAGGCCTGTGGTGGTTTGCAGGCTGGTCACGCCCTCCGGCAACCCAAGTGGCAAACTTTGTTGCCTTTACCTCCTCCATCCAGGCTTTTTGGAAAGCTTGGCTTCTTCCATCGCCAGGGGCAAACCAGGCCTCTCTCCTGTGCTCTCTGTGGCTGTAGCCATCTTGGTTGGGTTAATTTGCATACTTGCTCTGATTGGCTGGTGGGCATGGCTGGTGAGTGTAGCAGAGGTATGGGCAATTTGCATACTAGTCTTTTATTAGATAGGATACAATATTTTTAATAAGTGGAAATATCCAGTGCAATTTGTCTATATTTTTAAAAATAATGACATGCATAGTCCACAGAAACACATTATTCACTGTAGGATTCTCTAAAATATAATTTGGGAAAATTATATTTTTCTAATTTTTTCATTCTCATGCTTCCTTCATGAACAGAAGCATTTCTTTTGTATGTATATTTCTGATTTCAATTTTCTTCATTTCTCTTCTAATATATTTTTCAAGCCACCTCTAGATTGACTTGGTTTATAAAAATATCTGATTATCCAATTCTGCATCTTTCAAAAGCCCTGTTAATTTCATGAGTATCAGGGTTAAACTTCAAGTTACTTCACAAGGCAAGAAATAGAGATCAAATGGTTGATTTGCTTGACATCAGTTTTTCTGATCAGTAGTTCAGGCTAGCTACAATGTTCTTCCTTATTTAAAATTTTTCTCTGAGATTCCAAATCCATTTCATTGGTCCTCAGGGTCTCTTGTGATTATGGAGGTTCACAATGGATAAAGTCAGATATGCAGCAACATCCCAAAGTAAAATAAAGAGTATATTTTTGAAACAAAAACATAAGGCTATATTCAAAAGAATTTCTCTGTTCTGAATCAGCAGACAGTTATGTGCAAAGCTCTAGAGGGGAAGCAAACAGCAGAATAAGCAGTGAAGTTAGTGCATTGGAATGTAAGAACATAAACAAGGGCAAGGAATCAATCTGATTGAGCAATCTGAGTCATTCATTCAATAAATTATATTATAGGATAGCTTTTTATATGGTGCTCACACACTGGATTTTGGTATGGATGGGTCAGTACAACTTTTAAACAACGAGTTGAAGTGAGCTGGAATTCACTAAGACTCTTTCATTTTACTCTTCTAAATGTGATTCCTGGAAGGCTGGAGCCCATTTTAAACTCAATGAGCTCTCCTTGATACTAAAATTAAAACGAAATCTATGGCAACATTAGGCAAGAACTACCCCTATGGAGCACTGTGCTTCTTTTTTATTTTTAATTAGGGAATGAAAAATATGAATTTAGAAGAGAACAGTGACCGATAGGCTGAATAAGCTTGGGGGTAACTATCTCTGAAATTGGGATTAATATATAGGATATTTGGAATGAATCAAAGTCCAATATTAGAATGGGCTCCTGGGCAAATTGTTATTTCAGTAAAAGTTCTGGTGGCTGGCTTGGCTCCTTAGAAAGGGATTTGTAGTGTTTCATAAGTGTAGAGCTACTGGCTGTTAGAAAGTTTTATCATCCTATATAACATTTTAGGAAAAGAAAATGCTTTATAGGATTTTAATTTCCATAAAGGTGAATTCGACTTCCACAGACTGACTTAATCATAGAAACCCCCTTCACTTAAAAAAAGAACCTTGCCCTGTCCCTTGCATGTAAAGGTTTTGAGTTCAGTTTCTGGTCATAACACATACCCTAGTTGCAGATAAGATCCCCAATAGGGGGTATGCAGGAGGCAGCCCATATTGATCTTTCTTTCTCCCTTTCTCTACGAATAAAAATAAATTGAAAAAGAAAAATCTTATTAAAAATCTTAATAGCATCTTGTATCTGGATTTTAATTTATAATAAGCAAATATTGGAAACAATAATTTGTACAGGGATTTAAGAGGACTATTAATTGAGAAATATGTCCAAGAACATAAAAATACTATAAATTTTTAATGACATTTAAAATAGTATATTTAGTCACTGTGGTGGCCAACTGGCTCAATCAGGACCCCAATTATATTTCATCATAACAACTGTTTTGTTTTTTAAATAATCTTTCATTGGAATTACCATTATTTCTTTATTTTTTATCTGAGAATAAGCTTTCTGAATACAAAGGTCTATTATTCACTATTCTTTCACTAGAGTTTAGTTTAAATATGAGCAAATATATATTTTGTGTTTAGCCTTAGAAATTATTAGAATCATGGTTAACTTTATTTAAAATTATTTTATTTTTAATTAAATCTTTATTATTCAGATTTTTATATTTGATTCTCTTTTTTTCCCTCCATAGTTCCCCTCCACCCTGCTCCCACCCCTCCCTCTACCTTTACCTCCCTCCCATAGACCTCATCCATAGGTGTATGATTTTTCTCCAGTCTCTCCCTGCACAACCCTCACCCCGATTTCCCCTGAGAATTATCAGTCCACTCCCTTTCTGTGCTCCTGATTCTATTATATTCACCAGTTTATTCTGTTGATCAAATTGTTAATTCACTTAACTTTTGGATAACTTGTTGATATGTATTTGTTCTTCATAATTTTTTATCTTTTACCTTTTTCTTTTTCCTCTTCTAAAAGAGTACCTTTCAGCATTTTATATAATACTGTTTTGAAGTTGATGAACTCCTTTAGCTTTTTCTTATCTGTAAATCTCTTTATCTGCCCTTCAATTCTGAATGATAGCTTTGCTGGATAGAGTATTCTTGGTTGTAGGTTCTTGCTATTCATCATGTTGAATATTTCTTGCCATTCCCATCTAGCCTGTATAGTTTCTGTTGAGAAATCAGCTGACAATCATATGGGTGCTCCTTTGTAGGTAATGAACTGTTTTTCTCTTGATGCTTTTAATATTCCCTCTTTGTCTTTTGCTCTTGTCATTTTAATTATGATGTGTCTTGGTGTAGTCCTCTTTGGATTCCTTTTATATGGGGTTCTGTGTGCTTCCTGGACTTGTAAGTCTATTTCTTTTACCAGATGTGGGAAGTTTTCAGTCATTATTTCTTTGAATAGGTTTTCAGTATCTTGCTCTCTCGCTTCTTCTGACACCCCCACAATTCTGATGTTGGTACACTTGAAGCTGTCCCAGAAGCTCCTTACATTGTCTTCACATTTTTGGATTCTTTTTTCTTCTTGCTTTTCCAGTTAGTGTTTTCTGATTTTTTATATTTCAAATTTTTCACTTGATTCTTGGCTTCCTCTAGTCTGCTGTTAGGTCTCTGTGTAATATGTTTTATTTCAGTCAGTATGTTTAATTTCTAGTTGGTCCTTTTTCATCTCTAGTTGGTTCTTTTCCATCTCCTCTGGGATTTCACTAAATGTATCCATCTTTTCTAGGATATTCTTGAAAAACCTTATAACTGTGGTTTTGAACTCTATATCCAGTCGTTTGTTTTCCTCCATTTCTTTTGTGATCTCTTCCCTTGTCTCCACATTTTCACTATGCCGGGGGAACTTCTGTGTTGGATTCAGTCTCATGATACAAGACTTGTAAAATTGCAAAAAGTCTCTCTTTTGAGCTTGGGATGGGTGGAGTCTCAGGGCTTAACAGATTGCCTTGCCTTCCCAGTAGGCCCCACCCTCCACAACCCCTGAGTCTCACGTGACTGGGTAATTGCTGGAGCAGTCCCCTGTGCGCTCTTCCAGTACCTCTAGACTGCTGCCTTTCAGGATCCCCTGTGCTCTGGGACCATATGAATCTGGGTCCCCAGGGTTTTGCCCGACATGGGCTTAGTGGAGTTAGAAGTGGCATAGTTGGGAGGCTCTGTCTCCCACCCACTTGTGAAAGCCAGCGGCACAATCAGCAGTCAGTCTTCTGCATGCAGTGCTGTGCGCACCACCAGAATTCTGATCTTTTGAGACTCCCCTAAATTTCTATGCACTTCTCCCTTTTCAGAGTCCAAATTCCGCCCCCGTATGAGTTTCGGCTGGACCTGAGGTTTAGTGTTGTAGGATAAGGGGTTCAATGCCGTTGGGAGTCTCTGTTTCCCTCCTGCCAGAGAAAGCCAGCCATGTACTGGGGCACCTGCTCTCTCCCCACTCGTGTCTCTGTACCTCAGCTTTTTACAGCTCCTCTGGGTCTCAGTGAGCCCCTCTCTTTCCTTCTAGTTGTAGAATTTCCACTCAGCCAGCTTTCCTGTGGTTCTAGATTATGTCCGTTCTGTCTTTTAGTTGTAGTTTTGAAATTTTTGTGCACGGCAGCAGTGTAGGTGTTTATCTATGCTGCTATCTTGAATTCTCCTAAAATTATTTTAAATTTCTGCAAAAATGAGATGAAAGGCCTAACTCTTTTCTATAACCAGTTCTGAAAATTATTTGATTATTTTGGTAATTTTATTTAAATGAAGAACAAAGTGCCTTGCATTTCTATAGGGAAATGCAAACATATTGTTGAACGTTCATCTTACTTACATTTAAAGTCATCAGTCATGTAGATGATTTCTCAGAAAGAAATTAGCAAAGAATTTTTGACTGAACATTTTCAAAATCATTATTTTGTATTTTGGAAGTAGAATAAAGGATGGTGAGGCAATTTTTTTTTTTCATATCTACCAATGTTGGCACTGCTAAAGAAGCTGGAGAAAATGCAGTAGGCTTTTAAAAGTCTAGAATATACTTCTCACATTTAGAGGTATAGGTGGGGTAATAAAATGTACCTTTAAGATCTCTATGATTGCTTTCATGTTTTTATCTTTATCACTTTTTTCTCCTTGCAATATATTCTTCTCAATGCTTATTTTGGAGTTATTGTTTAAAGATTTTCTACTCTGAACTTAAAACCCATAATGCACCTTGAAAGATTTTAGATATATTTTGCATTTATTAATTTAGATATTATCTTATATACTTATCAGTAGCAAAATTACATTTTGAGTTTTTATTTTTAATAATGTGATTCGATGAATATTTTCTTCATAAATCTTAGTTACACATATACATTATTTTTAGTAGTTAAAAATCATGAAGGCATTTAAACACTTCATTCAATATTTCCATTTTTCTGGACTTATTTTAGTATCATGTATACACAATTTAAAATTTAAAGTATATAAAATCTATAACAGATTTGAAGTAATTTTGGTAAAGGATTATTTTTTTCTTTCTCTCACCTTTTTCTTTAATTCCCTTCCACCCATATAAAGTAGCTCATGCTAATATTTACTATCTATCATTATGCATTTTTCTACTTGCCATTTTAATCCTATTAAAACTTCTATAATTATAATGGATTTGTGGGTCAGTATCTGACAAAATGAATCAATATTGTATGTTCTTTTACATTTTGTTTTTGTTACCCAAAATATCATTGCCATGGCTGCGCAGCTCAATTGGCTGGAGTGCCATCCTGTAGATCAAAATAGTTGTTGATTCCACTCCCAGTCAGAGCACATAATTAGTTTGTAGGTTCTATCTTTGTTGGTTGGGGAGCACATGAGAGGCAACTGATGGATGTTTCTGACATTGTTTCTCACTCACCTTTCTCTCTCTCTCTCTCTCTCTCTCTCTCTCTCTCTCTGCCTCTTGCTTTAAAATCAATTTTTAAAAACCTCATGGAATTCCATGTACTTCACCTAAGATATATCAACAAGGGGCCTGGTGCACGAAATTTGTGCACTGGGGAAGGTAGTCCCTCAGCCTGCCCCCTCTCACAGACTGGGAGATGTCTTACTGACTGCTTAGGCCCACTCCCAAGCAGTGTGGCCTCCCTTTGTGGTAGGCGACTGGGCTGCTCAGGGAAAGGCACCAGCCCCATCATGCCTCTGCTACAGCCACTGCCAGTCACCGCAGCCACCAAGGTGTTTTCATCAATATGGACTCCAGTCCCTTCACCATGAAAATATGACCACTTTCTTTAGGTATTTTCAAGATGTGTCTTTCATAGGATATGACCTTCCTTCCTTCCTTCCTTCTTTCCTTCCTTCCTTCCTTCCTTCCTTCCTTCCTTCCTTCCTTCCTTCCTTCCTTCCTTCCTTTATCTCTCTCTCTCTCTCTCTTTCTTTCTTTCTTTCTTTCTTTCTCTCTTTCTCTCTTTCTCTTTCTTTCTTCTTTTCCTCACCTGATGATATCTTTCCATTAATTTTTAGAGAGTGTGGAAGAGAAAGGGAGAGACAAAGAGAAACATCTATGTGAGAAGGACTCTGATTGGTTGCCTCCTGCATGAGCCCTGGCCTGGGCCCCAGCCAGGGAGGAGTCTGTAACCTAGGTACAAGCCCTTGATCAGAATTGAACCCAGACTCTGCAGTCAACAGGTAAAGGCATTATCCACTGAGCCAAACTGACTAAGGCAGGCTATGACATTTTTTAGCCTTCCAGCAGCAAACCTTTGTTTTTTTCTCCAGGAGTGTGGTGGAAAAGCCTTAGATCACCTTTCTGGCTTCTTATACTCAAGTTATAAGAATATTACCAGTGACAAATAAGGAGCTTAGCCAATGAGTGGTCAGAAAAGATGTTTCCTCTGTAGTTCACACCTATCACCTCCAATCACCAGCTCCACCACTACCCCAGCTCCCTACTATGGCTGATTCTGCCCCTTCCAGGCCCCAAGCCTCTGGCCAAGGGTTGGGTCCTGGGCAGGGCCACCCCAGCTCTGTCTGATAGGCTGCCTGAGAAAGTTCCCAGGACCCAGGCTACTGGGCTGGGCACCAACATATGCAAATTAACCTCCATTTTGGGGAGTTAATTTGCATATTCAATCTGATTGGCTGTGAGTGTAGAGGAACTATCGTCAATTTGTATGTTTGTCTATTATTAGGTATGATTATTTTTCCTATAATCTTCTACTGTTTTCCAAAAATTCTTTTATTAATGTTAAAGTTATTTTTGTACCTCATGTGGAAGATGGACCCATCTTTTACCCTGAGATGAGTAAACGATAATGCCAAAACTATTCATTTAGTCAGATCTGGTAGATGACTAAAAATGAACGAAATCCATGCTTCTATTCCTCCATGAAGGTACAAGGAGGAAGTCATACTGCTCCCCAGCTCCCTAAATTCCCCTAGCAGAGCCTTGCTCCATTTTTCAGACCTTCCTTAAGAATTTGCACATAGGGTTTTATTATCAACACTGAAAATGACTATGCTTTTTTATTTATTGATAGTAAGTAATGAAAAGTTAATTCAGAAGTAACCATTTGTACCAAGTAAGAGAATAAAGAAATTCTAAAAATTCTATCATGATTTTCCTATCTTACTCTAATATAAAACAACTACTTCCTTACTTCTCTTTTACTCATTTTGGAGGCATTTGTGTTGTCGGAAACCAAAACATTGTTCTCACTAAATGGATGTAAACAGGAGGCTAGAAGGCTGGTCACCCTTGTAGCTCTGAAAGGTCAAAACCAGCCACTCCCTATCTAATTGAGACAATGAACTTCCCCATCAAATAATCATGTCAATCCTGACTGATAAGATAATCTACTTGTTACTGGAATTGCCTGCTTCAGGGCAAAGGGTGTATCCCAAAACTAAATAAAAGGGATGGCAAGGCCAAAGGAAGGTGGCAGTCCTTTCCACTAGAGGAAGGCTCCCGCCTGGCCCTCCAATATCGCCAAATTAATGTTTTCTGGGGTCTCATTTCGTTTGCGTGCAGCCTCCTTCAGAACCCGAACCCTGACCTGGAACCCTGAACCACGCGGGACGTGGAAAGAGGTTCCCACATTGTGTATTTTTTATGATGTGTACTAACATGTGATTGAGACTATAAACTCATAAATTAGAGAAGACTGAGTATTCTCACTAGAATTTATGTAGCTTAGTGATATAGCTGAATTTGGTTTTGTGGTTTAAAGGTGAAAATTCTGATCTTCCCTTAATTGTCCCATTGATGGCGTTCTGATAAGTGAACCTGATGTCTAAGCCTGCCCATATGATGCTGTGGCTTGAGGGAATGCTCCTCTGAAAAGAGTTTGATGTTGGAACAACTGAAGTTTAGTATTTTTTTTCAATTATTTACAAATAAATTTAGCTTTGATTTAAATTAATTTATGGTTTCTGTATTTATTCTTCATGCTTTGATAACTTTTTGTGAAGTAATTATGAATTAAAACATATGAATATTATTTGATAAATGTAACAGAGTTACTATTAATGTCTCTTATTTAATATTTCTCTCCTGTTCATATTTTTATAGTTATACATGACAGTTGTTTTTTATTACAAGCTATTAACACTTCTCTTTTTCCTTTTTAAATACATTTCTTTGATATTGTGAGAGTATCTGAATGGCAGTTTTTCTAGATGAGCAAATTTATGATCAGTTCTTATAGTATCAATATGTTTGTTTTTTCTTATTAAATATGCTTTTGAAAATTGCCAATCTTAATTTTTATACAGAATAATTTTCGATGATATAATGTTGGTCAGAATCTCTTCTATTTCTTTTTCTGTATTATCTTCCTTTAGTATCCTGTTTCTTCTTACCCATTAGCAGTCACAAATATTCTAAAATGTTAATAGTAGAGTTGAATAATGCATTGTCATTTATTGCATTTTAATTTTGAATATTGCTTATTTCTTTTTTATTTATTTTATTTAATATAACTTTTCCATCACCATTCATCCCTTCTATGCTTTCTTCCACCTTTACCCGCCCATCTTCTCTGCAATCACCACACTATTGTCCATGTCCATGAATTCTCTTTTCTATGTTGCTGAAATAGAGAAACCAATTATTTGCTATCAGTATTTATTATTGTAGTCTTCCAACTTTGCTCATTGTTATCAAATAATCCTATCTAATAAAAGAGTAATATGAAAATGGACTGTCATTCCAACACACAAGATGGCTGCCCCCATGAGGACACAAGATGGCTTCTCCAGAAGAGGAGCCCAGTTGGGAGAGACCAGGCCTGCAAGGGAGGGCAGTTGTGGATGATCAGGTCAGCAGGGGAGGGAAATGGGGGAGATCCAGATCTATAGGGGAGAGCAGTTGGGGGGACCAGACCTGCAAAGAAGAGCAGTTGGGGAAACAAGCCTGCAGGATAGGGCAGTTAGGGGTGACCAGGTCTGCAGGAGAGGGCAGTTGGGGGTGACCCAGGCCTGTAGGGGAGGACCAGATCAGCAGGGGAGAACAGTTAGGGGTGACCAGGCTGGCAGGGGAGCAGTTAGGCATCAATCAGGCTGGCAAGGGGGTGGTTAGGGGTGATCAGGCTGGTAGGCAAAAGCAGTTAGGGGAGCCAGCAGTCCTGAGTTGTGAGAGAGATGTCTGATGAGGCCTAAACAGGCAGTCGGACATTCCTCAAAGGGTCTCAGATTGAAGAGGGTGCAGGCTGGGCTGAGGGACACACTCCTCATGCACAAATTTTGTGCACCAGGCCTCTAGTAGTGTATTCAGAAAATAAATAGAATTAAAAATCCTCTACAAATGGCTCACATGCCCAACTGAACCGATAACTGGCACTAGGGGAAATTCTTGTACTGATCCCATGTATTGGTCCAGCCTTGGACTCCTGGACTAGCAGTGAATTTGGGTTTACTAATGATGGCTTGAATTAAACAGGACTCACATTAAAGCCTTTTGCTGGTACAAAGAAAGGAGGGACACAGACAATGTTGTGATGCTATATTCTGTGTGCTTCCCTAAACTTTATAATTAGCTATTTTATATTGAAAATATCTTTGTGTATGTGCCTGTGTTCTCTTACTGTGGAAAAAAAATGCTTTAAAGGTCAGAAGTGTTCATTTGTTAGTATTCTTTTAGGACTTAGCAATGTTTTAGATATTTGTTAAATGAAGAGAATGGTTTTCTATTTCTCATTTTATTATTTTTAATATTTAAAAAATAAACCAAACTTTGTTCCTATTTTTTGTCAAAATCATAGTGTCACTAGTTTTTGCTCTGAAATCCACTCATTCATAGACCACATTTTTCTCTGTGGTTTCCTCAAATATAGTCTATAGATATGCACTCTACTTGTATTTACTTCTGTGGTAATGAGAGGCATATATTCTATCTTTCATGTTATACAGCTTGCCCTAATGTCATCTGCTACTTTCAAATGCCTTGCTATTACTGAAAATATGGTTTTAATTTCTAAAATATTTTGGTATTAATGGGATAGCAGAAGCAATTGAATAGCATTTCTATAAAATCCTTACAATATAGTTTGTGTTTTCTTTAAAATGAGCACCAGTTTCTACCCTACAGGGGCAAGATATTTTTAAAGATAAGAATCAGGTGGTGGTGGGGAAGCAGATGCAGAGGCAAAGAAAGCATGAATAGACTGTCGTGCTACAGTGGGAAGGCAGGGGAGGTTGAGGGGGAGGGGCCTGTAGAAGAGCAACCAAAGGACTTGTATGCATGTGTGTGTGGGCATGGCCAGTGGATGCAGGGCAGTGGGGGGGAGGGGTGGAAGGGGGACGGATGGGGGCATGTGCTGGGGGATGGGGAGGGCAATAGGGACAAAAATAAATAAATAAATAAATAAACATGATTTTTAATGTTCGTATATTAAGTTGACTTTTAATAATAAAAATACTCCACTAAAATTGTATTTGTAAAAAATTATCCATTTGTTTTTTGTATCTACTATAGAAAATGGTGCTTTAATTGTTTAAGCTAAGGTTTATAGACTTCTATACTTATTGGTATGTTGGTATATGTACATCTTATGAAGTAGAGCATGACAGAGTTAGGAGGCATATATAGTACATTGAATTAAAATTTGCAAATCACATTCCTAGTTTTGTTATAATAAAATAAGTTAAATACCACCTCATAAATCTTCTTCAGTTCAAGTCTGTATTAATTAATTTATAACAGAAATATGTGAACTTTAAAAAATCAGTAATATCTATTTGAGTTTACTCAACACTTATTAAGCATCACCAGAACTTCTTGATGTAGCAGACACCACATCAAGCACTGGCTATAGAAAGATGACTTAAAAAAATGCCTATATAAAAGGAGCTCCAAATCTCATAATGAAAATAAAAATAATGAGATAATTTAATACTTTTGAATTATTATAGCTCTAAATATACAGAAAACCATACTGAAACACAGAGAAGGCTTTGAACAAATTCTAGGGGAGACAGGAAAGATTTCCTGATAGTAATAAAAACCAAGTTGAAATTTAATAATAATTCTTATTCATTTTTTAAACTAAATTTGAAATTGCATGGCTATTCTGTAGGAGAAGTAATCAAAGGGTGCTTGAAAAGATTAGTAGATTTTTATTTTGTGCAAGAACTCAGGAGCAAAATTATTTCTTCATTTTCAAGTTTGTCTGATATTTATATAACTATTCAGTTAGAAAAGTTAATAAATATTTGTAAGGTGTTGGAGTTATCCAGAAACACATCAGTAAACCGCAGGAAAGTTAGCAAATTTAAGGTGAAGAAAAACTATTATTAAAGTGTTTGTAGTGAAAGAATATTTTCTTTGGGGAGGAAATAATTCTAAAATGAAGACAGGATTGAACAAGAGGAGGCTAATACATTTTTAAAAATAACAAATAATTCCATTAGGTTCAAAATTAAAAAAAATCTAAATTGATAGAAAAATTGTTTATGTGTTATAAGCAGTGCATTACAACTATGTTTCTATAGACTCATTAATTCTATTGCTTACTTGATGTAGGATATAGTCTGTTTTGTTATTTCTTTGTTTTGAGGTCAGTTTCCCTATATTACACTACTGTTCATCTAAATATTATTTGCATTAATTTCCCTCAAATCTGCTAAACTTTAAAGCGAGTACATTTGTGTGTGTGTTTTTTTGTTGTTGTTTTTGTTGTTTTGAGATCTACCAGCTTAGGTTTCCTAAAAAAAAGCTTGTCTGGGTAAGCATGCCAGGGGAAAAAAAAGGGTGCCTGTTTAAAGGTAAGAAATAATCAAAGCTAGTACTTTGTTGACATGCTGTAAAATATTTCATGAAGATTTTAGCTTTCAATGTAAAGTTCTAAGTACTATTTTTTATTGCTGTTTTTTTAAATAATTATTTTATTTTATAGTGTGCAGAGTACAACTTATGTTTTCTAATTTTACCACTAAAATATATTTGGAACTTATTAAAACAATTTCAAATAAATGGGATGATTCAGTTACTACCTTATACTGTTGCTTGTTAAGACTATGCAATCAACCTTTGACTTCCTGAAATTTAATTACATTACTTACGACCACAACTAACTAACCACATTTATTACAAAACTTCTATATGTTTATTAACTCACTAGAGGCCCGATGCAGGAAATTCATGCAAGGGGCTTGGCCCTTACAGCTCCGGCTTTGTCCAGACGGATGTCCAGTAGGTCGTTTGTCTGTCCAATCTAATTAGCATGTTATGCTTTTATTATTATAAATTCTATTTTATGTAGTTCAAATAACTCCACAATGTAACCTTTTTAAGGCTGAGGTTGGAAAGCCCTAGGAAAATGAGATGAAATCCAACTAAATTACATACTGGTATGAAAGAAGAAAAATAAAAAGAACAATAAAGATTGCATTCTTACTTTAATTAAAGTAGAATATTGTTTTTGTTTCTCATGTTTAATCTTATAGTTCATTCCAAAAATGCAGTTCTGAAATGTTTTAAGATTAAGCAATATTGTTTGAATATGATTTCCACATTTCTCTATAAAGAATAATTGTGAATTGAATGAATGCATTTTGATATGATTGTTAAAAATCCACCTCCAATTCAATATTTAAAATTTTTACTTAATATCATAAAATGATTAAGTTATTTTTATTAAAATATTAACACAGAGCTCTGTCTGGTGCAGCTAAGTTGCTTGAAACATTGTTTTGTGCATCAAAGGGTTGCAAGTTTGATTCCTGGTCAAGACACATATCAGGTTTCAGATTTGATCCCAGTGCAGGGTGCATGCAGGAGGCAATTGATTGGTATTTCTCTTTCACATCAATATTTCCCTCTTTCTTTCTCCCTCTTCCTTTCTCTAGCTCTAAAATAAATTTTTTTTTAAATATTGGCATAAAGACATTCTTAATATATCTTAAATATACTTCTGATTGATATTTAAAAATATAATTTTGTTGATTTTAAGTCAAGATAGCAATTTATGATTTAAAATTATTTAGTCAGCATTAGCACTGAATATGAGCTATTTTGAGAATAAATGATTTTACATAGGATCCAATGAATAGACCTTTAGGGAAGTAAGGACAGGTTATGCATTTTAATAGCAGATTCACTCTTATTTTGTACCATTACAAAATTGTGTCTCAAGAATAAAAATTATATTTGCTTTGCAGCAGGCATTATAACCAATAAATTAATTTAATGTCTATGAAATCATAGGGACAATTTTCAAAATTAAACATAAAGAAATCAACAGAAAACGATGGAGCTGTTTATGAACAGCCATCAATTTACTCAAAATTATTTTTTTTCAAACTTCTTGAGGAGAGCAGTTAAACACTTCACAGAGAAAACCCTTCATGATTTTTGTAAAGGGGTATCTCTTATTAATTTTGCTGTAGAATAATATGTAACTTATATAAATGATGACTATTTTTAAAATGTAGATGCAGCAATATATTAAATCAAGTTGCATACAATTGATATTACCATTGGTCATTAATGGTGCAATTACAAAATCATTCTATTTTTTATCACAGAGCTAAATCATATGTAAATCAGAAACTGTTTTTTTCAATTTTATTGTGATTTAAAAAAAATAGTATAAGAGTCTTATTCCTGAATTAGGAAAATAAAGTTCCCTTTATCAGTACAGTAAACTACTATAGTCAGGGGAGAAAAACCTATTTAGAAAGTATAATTGCATTTGAGTTTTTTCTTTGTCAAGAATTTTTGTGATGGTAAAAGACCCTCTTATTTATTTAGAGAGCTATCCTTGATTTCTCCTTCATATATTTGAAAAACAAAATGTTGACAGTGGTGTTTGTTTTTCAAACTATGAGCTGATAAGTGTATTTTGTCAATAAGAGGCACTTGTGCAGTAAATTTTGTTCCAGATCATTAAATTTTGAACTCATGGAATATGTGAACCAAAACCTTAATATGAGAGCATGCCTAAATAGTCTGGTGCTTGGGTTGGGGGTTTGGGAAGCAGAAGTTTTATGGGCTGTGAGGAAGAAGCAAAGGAGAGTAGAAAGAGCTAGAATTAGTGAGGCAACTGCATGGGGGTGATGAACACTGATAATGTAGTTTCTTTATTTGTAAAATGGAACAAATCATAGATCCCATGGCATGAAGTTTTGTGGAAATTAAATAAGTTAATCTACTTTACCTCAAAAGTTTAGCATAATCCCTTGCAAGTAACTAGGTATTAAATTTTGTGTTTCTATATAAATGTGGAAATGCTAATGTATTGTTTGATGTGTATATTCATGTAAATATTTAAATGATTAAAACTTTTCAGCTTGATTAAATCAGATCCACCTGATTCCATTAGGACACACTGAGAGAATCATGGGCTAAGGCATCAATATTATTTTATTAGTTTTAAGATGTGTACAAAACCAATCAAGATCAATGCATATAACAGGATGTTGAACAATGAACAATAATAAGGTAAATTTGATATTTTTACATGAAAAGAAATTAATGATGACATAGTGGCTTTACAACACATGATAGTAATCTCATAATAATTAGATTTGAAATCAAAAGATGGAGATAAAAATGTTATTAGTAATATAAAAATGGAAATGCTAGAAAGTTCAATGTTTTTTGTATTAAAGAAACTATAAAGGTTAATTGGGAGCAAGAACTGAAGAAAGCTATTTTTTTGAAGAAAAATATTAATAAGATTTAGAAATATTCAGAAGATTGCTGAGAAACTAAGTGGGAATCAAATGCCTTAATCTACTGAGATTCCCAAGAAAATATCTTCCCCAATAATTTTTATAAATATTTCACAAGCATTTATAACATGCATGTTTTATAGATAGAGTTATAAAAAGGCACTTGAAATTTTTAAAATTGCATTTTTTAAGTAGGTAAGACATTTATTGGGAGGTCCTACTTCTTTATAAATCCTTCTTTGTTTTATTTTATTTTCAATTTTTAAAAAATATAATTTACATTCAATATTATTTTATTAGTTTTAAGTGTATAGCACAATGGTCAAACAATTATGTGTTTCACAAAGTGCTTCTCCATGTCCAAGAATAAGAGAGCAGTTTCATAGATACAGTTTGGTTAACAGAGGTTTTGAATATTTATCTTGGGTAAGATAAGATTATATTCCCAATATATATGCATCCAAGGCTATATAAGAATTAAAATTCCTTGTTTCTCTTTTTATAGAAATGCTTGCAAACATTACTGTCTTGATCATGAACAATGGTACCAACAAAGCCACATAAGAGGACAAATTATTGTCAGGCTTTATCACTTCCTAAGCAACCTATCTGATGTTAGTTTTCCAGCACTCTTCTGCAAGAAGGCACATCTTCTGCAAAGATCAAATGAAACAAAGCATTATAAAATGAAGCAAAGCAAAAGGACTGAAATATGTCTTTAAAGTAAAATGCTAGTGACCTGTTTTTTACAAGGTTCTTAAATTCAATCTTTCTTGAAAAAACAAAAATCAATTAGTAAAATTATATATTCTGATTTTTAAAAAAATCTGTATTTCATTGATTCACCTCTGTGTTATTCTATTACTACAGGCCTGATGCCTGAAATTTGTGCAAGGGGCTCAGCCTTTGCAACTCCAGCAGGCCCTTGAAGCCCTGGCTTCTTCCAGATGGTCATCCTACTGTTTGATCTAATTAGCATATTAGCTCTTTATTATATAGGATTTGTTAATTCAGTCTCAAGTAAAATCTCTTTATCCTTTATGATTTTACAAACTTCATGGCTTTAAATAAAATATTTAAAAAATAAATCAACTTTTATAGTCATGTAATAGTCTTATTTTTCTCCACTGGGAAGTAAGTGAAAGGAATTGCTTTAGATAGCATAACTATTAATTATTTGTTATTCTGAATATGCTACCAATGGAGGAACATTTGATTAAAGAGGAATTAGACTAGATTTTACTATAAGAGTTGAAATAAACAGTCCAGTATCTTATCATTGATAGTTGCCAGTCAAGTGACTGAAGAAAGCCATGTTTTAAATCTTTAAGATTTTCAACAAATTAACAACCTGACATAAATTCCTGTCTCAGTTATGAAATTATGAAAGATTGTCTTTCTTTCTTTCTTTCTTTCTTTCTTTCTTTCTTTCTTTCTTTCTTTCTTTTTCTTTCTTTCTTATTTTTTTCCCCTTATTGCCCTCCCACCCACACCCACACCCCCGTACATGCCCTCATCCATTTCCCACCCCCCCCACCCCCCGCCTTCCCCCATTGCCCTGTATCCACTGGCTATCTCCACACACACATGCATACAAGTCCTTCCATTGATCTCCTATAGGCCCCTCCTCCCCAACTTCCCCTGTCTTCCCACTGTAGCAGGACAGTCTGTTCATTGCTTCTTTGCCTCTGGATCTGTTTCTCCTCCCGCTCCCTTCCATTCTTGTCTTTAAAAACATCTTTCCCCCGTAGGCTAGAAACAAACCCACCAGAGCAAAAGAAAAAAAAAAAAAGATTGAGTCCCAATTTCAATGTCTGATAGCTTTGAGACCCATTTTCAATGTCAGACAGTTCCTTATGTGTACATGTCATCAATGGTATCTGGAATCTGGATAGTGGACAAATGGTGGTGATGCCAGTACAACCCTCTCTGGTTTGGTCCTGCGCATCCTGTAGCGATGCTCAGCTGTGAGCGGCTCAAATGGCAAGGCATTGTCATCGTCTGCCATCTCTGGACTGTTTCTTCTCTTGCTTTGGTGGTTGGCGCAGATTTGTCAGTTCCTCTCTGTTGCAGGAGTCCACTTGGTCTTGGAGTTGTTTTCTGAAAGTATATAAACATATTGTCTACCAAGAGTTAATAAAGGAATCTTTTCTATAAAATTGACTTGGGGTCCTTTTTATTTTTGCCTACCTGCTTTTCCTTTGGCTTATTTTGACACCATGTGTGTTTTTCATGGGTGTCTTGCTATTAGCATTATAAATGGAAATTAATTTTCTAAAGTGAAAATTTTCTTAATGTAATTTACTTAACGGATATTTTTCCTTACATGCTATTATCCTACTCCCCCCTCCCATTTTTTTGATTAATGGAGAATTTGGTAAAATTTTTAATGCAATCTTGATAACTTTAAATTTTAATTTTGTACACAAATATACCTGTTTTCTGTTCATTACATATTAAGTAATTTTACCATGAGATGAGCTATCAATAGAAATTTTAATTAATACTTTAGAAACAGCTTTTTTTCCAGTACACTTAAATTTTCTTGGGTGTTCACTTATTTCAGTTCGCTAATTTAAATTAATCTGAGAGCTTGTTAACTCTTTTATTTCAAATTTAATACTCTACCAACAATCTTAGGTTACCCTGTATATATTAGTGGGAAGGTTTATTTGCCTTGAGTTGGCACTGAGCATTCCTAGTGCTAGGCTGAATTTAGATATAGAGCAGCTGCTGTTGGCATGTTTCTGTCTGCTACATGGCTCCTGATCTGAGCTGGGCCACATCTCTGTGTTACCTGGGTCCCGATCTGTGTTGAGCATGGGAAGCGAGGTAGCCACGGGGGCAGGAGACCGCCCTCAGAAGGGGTGAAGGTTCAGACCCCTGCAAGGTTGGTAGGGGGGGGGTGAGGCTTCATGTCCCACCTCTGTTGATCTCCAAGTTCTTTCTTGATGGCCCCTCTGCGACTGTGCCTGTCTCAGGATATTCCTTCCCTGAGGAATCTTACCCGTCTCTGGCTAACAAGTCATCCTCAGGGGCCAAGCACTGTTGTGAGGGTTCAGTTCTGTCTCTATGGTAGCCTATGCCCCCGGCACCTGCCTTGGGGATCCCCTCGCCTGCTGGCGGGGGCCCCGCGACACTGTTCACTTATCTCGGGGAATTCAGGTTCCTTCTCCAGAGAGGGCCCAGCTCACACCATTTGGCAAGAGACAGATCCATTATGCGAGTCACCTCGAGGTTTCAACCTCATCATGAATAGTGAGTTCAGGCTACAGCTGACGGCCATTGGGTTGTGAGAAGAGGGTCCCTCTTGGCAAAAGAGGAAAGAGGGGCCAGTATAGAATGCTCAAGTGCCTTCCCAGTGCCTCAATTCCTTCTGAAAGGAATTAAATCCTTTCATGTCCTCTTTTTAAATTGCTGCTAAACATTCAAAGAATTAATTTGTACGTTTGTTTGGGGTAGTTGTACAATATGCTGTTGTGAAATATCAAAAATTAAATGACATTGTAGGATAATATCATATAAGGATATTCTTTGCTCTAGGCCATGGCAATTCAATTTCAAACGGGCTGACAATTTATTTTTGTAACTTTATATAAACTATTTCAGGGAGGCATAAACACAGATTACTTACTTAGCTCAATTACGATTCTTATGACATTTAAAGGAAACTTCTTTTTATTTCATTTTTAAACAGTTTTATTTGTTATATTTTGGCATAAAGTTAAAAATATATATACCGAAAGACCTATTGATTCAATTCTTAAGTAATATTTACATCAGGATGCAAGTACAAGAGTGTTGATAATAATCCTACTGGTAATTCCCCCAAATTTTAAACTATTCATAAACTAATCCTATTTGTAATTCCCCCAAATTGGAAACTATTCATATAAAAGTAATGATGTATAGTTTTTTTAGTGGAATTTTGCACAATAAAAATAATTAAATGAGAAATATGTAAAATAACAAGTATAAAACGTCTAACTATATTTCAATGCCACTTTCATCATGTATAAAATGAAATAGTTTTGCTGAAATACATTTCTTTGTGAGACTTTTAAAAATTCATAGAGCACTTGATTAGACAAATGTAAAGTGATTTAGGTATTTGCCAGTTAGAGCAATATGTTTTTTTAGAAAGACTATATGTTTAAAATAGGTCCATTACATGTTCTATTTTTAAAATTGTAGAACATTAGGAAGACTTTAAATCTCTAATTTACTAAAGGAAATAAGAATTTATTCTTGTTGCATTAGAAAAATTGGGACTGATTTTACAAACATGCATTTCTTTCTTCTTGTCTTTGTTCAAATGCCAGTACCTGTTATACTGTAAAATTTTTGTTTTATTCAGTTCAAATGCTATTCATTTTCTTAGAGTTCTTACTTTAAATTATGTTTGGTTAAAATAAAGCATTTCACTGTAATGTTAGATAAGTCTGCATGCTAAGGAATTAATGTAATATTCTATTTTCAAGTTTCTGCTTTGAATAATATATTTACAGTATCAGAACCATAATTATTGTAAGATACTGAATTTAAAATAAAACTAATAAGAGAGAAAAGAATTCTTAAAATATAGAATGAATAATGGTGCAAATTTTCAGCAAGTAAAAGATAGCAGTAAAAATACAAATTTATTTCATTCAAAATTTTTCCAAGTGAATATAAAGATGACTCACCAAATAAGGAATTTGTTTAGCTTCAGATAGTTTCCTTCCCTAGAGTAATTTATGGAGAGATACCCAGTGATTTTCCAGAATATACAAGTATCCTGAGTTTTAACTAGTAATTATTTCTGTGAAAGATGATATAATTGATATGTGAAATATCAAATAACTGGCTGGAAAGTAAAGCAATTCATCAGATGACCAAGTACTCAATTGAAGTCTGAAATAACTGTTAAGGTCAAACCACATTCGCGTTTATATATCCTGCCCTGGCAAAGGACTTGGAGTCATGGCAACTCATAAGATTTCCCACTAATTTTGATATTTTTCTGGAAATCGACCAGATATTTTTTCCTATCTTCATAATAAAGAAATATGTTAGAACAACCCTAACCTGATCTCCTTTATGTTGTCCCAGTCTCTCTTCAGGAAACCCATCTTCTTCTTTTAACCCCATTCCTCTAGTAATCTTTCACAACAGAATGGAAAGAGCATCAGGAGCTTTAGTAAAACACAACAGCATAAAGTTTGCAGATAACGAGGGCACACTCATTACAAACACAAGAATATATTTTCAGTTCATGGAAATATGTGGAAATAACTATATAATTCTCTTGTTCTTAATCTTCCATCACCTACCTTCTATTACTTAACTCTATACATCCCTTTTCTAGATTACCTGTCATCAACATAAACAATAGTAAATCAAAATTCTCAGTGCTCTTGCTGCTAATTAAGTTTTGGAGGGGTTACCAACTATATGATATACTGATTGTGAAAATCAGTTCTTAATTGATTACTTGTAATATAATTTAAATGCTATTTTCTCTTACATAATTATACCATAATTCAAACAAATGTCTTATTCTTACATATCAAGATCGGTTATACATGGTTGAGATTACTAAAAATATAAATTATAATGTAAATAAAAGTATAAAGGATATCTTTGAACATTATATTCTTTTGTATTTTTAAAAATTGTAAGTTGTAAAATTTGCGATGATAGATTAAAATAAAACTATAAAATAGAGAGATCTAAGATGGTAGTCTACAGGATGGCAGTGAAAGATAGAGTGTGAGTGAATAAGGGAGCAAAAGGAAAGTGCGTGTATGTGAGTGGGGCGTGTGTGGATGAGTGAGTGGCAGTTATATTCTGCAGGACTTGTGAGGGCTGGTGGACCAGTTTCCCCTAGCTGGGTGGCCTCTCCTACCACTGCAATGTTCCTAGGGCAGCTAGCTCTGCCACAGAGGCTGCGTCATCTTGCAGGGGACAGTAGCTATGACAGGGAGCCTAGCCTTACCTTCACCCACAGAGCTCCTGGACACCACCTGAGATCCTACAGCCACACTGGCCAGGGACCTGCTGCCTTGGCTGCGAACCCATGAACACCCAGACTTCAGCTTCCCTGGCCATGGTTTCCTAAAATGTTTGTCTGGGAGGAGACCATATGGCAACCAAATAGGTGGACATGTCCTATGCCTTCTCATGGAGCAGATAGAAGAAACATCTGAATTGAATAACATCCACTCAGAATAAGTGAATTAAACATAGCAGGTGAGACAATCTATGTCCTGAAAGGAAAGAAGATGCCTGGAGAGAGAAACTTGTGACCATTGGGACTAGAGAGTCAGAAGTAAACTATGCTGCACCAAGCCAGTGTCCCGTAGGAACACATGTAACACTCAATTATGGAAGGGCATCCACAGGACTGCTGGCAACAGGAGACTCTAAATCTAAGTTCACAGCTGTGGGAGGCTGCACCTAGAAAGGAAGTTCTGAAGTTCTGCACTGGCCACACAGTGCTAGGAGGTGGGGAGGAGAGGATAAAAATTACACAGCAGCGCAGTTGCTCTGTCTTTATATTTTCTTTGCTTTTACTTGCTAAACCCAGTACATAGAATCTTTCAATTACAAACACGGAACCTGTGATGCAAGTGGATGTGGTTTGGTGGAGGCTGGGGAGCAAAACAAGAAGAGGCCACCAGGAATCTAGCTTTGGGATAGTCCGGTTCCTCCAACCCTAAATAGCCATTTTTCTCCAGAAGAGCAAGTCCCTCCTAGTGGCCCTGGAAATGAATACAGCAACAACACCACGTAGAGCCATGTCAGAAGTAGACGCTTGTATAAATATAACTGAATGCAGGCAGACAAACAAAGTGGGCAGATTGGACCCCTATGCCTAAATCCAATCCTGTGGAGACAGACACAGAGGAGACATGGATCTCAGGGAACTTCAACACAGTCCTGACTATCTAACAGGAAACTGAGAAGTGCCAGACAAAACAGTAGAGAGGGGTCTTAATCCAGCCCCAACAAGACATTAAAACTCACCTGAACCAAACACTTTACTACTTCACTTTTTTATTTTTTATTTTTTACTTAAGAAAGAAAGGGAAATAATTTTTTCTTTTTTTTCTTTTGTTATTATTATTGTTATTAACCTTTTATTTTTCAATTAGTGTTCTACATTCTATTTTTATTTTTATCATTATTTTATTTTATCTCACTTTTTCCTTTTTGCCAATCATTTCTTCCTCACTTCTCCTTTTTTCATGCCATTGCTCTTCTCCTGTTCTTGCTTTGGTACTTCTCTCTCCTTTACTTTTACTCCTTTTAAAAAATTGATAATTTTTATCTGCTTTATTGATGTGTTACTATTATAATAGTCTCTTTTGGCTTACTTATATATCTAATTTTCTCTCCCATGCTCCAAGTCCATGCACCTTCTTTTTTCTCTTTCTGAATTAGCCAAGTTATTTTTTATACTTTTGTTTTTCTTCTCCTTGCTAGCTCTCTTCTTCTCCTAATTGTTTAATTAGTTTCACTCACCAAACTCAGTCTATTTGCTCTCTACTCTATTTTCCTTTTCTAAAAATATATGAATAGATAGATAGATTAAAGAAGGGAGGATTTATATAAATTTATTGACTATTTTATTTTTTTCCTTTTCTTCTTATCCAATTCACTCTCTTTCTACTTAGTCTATACTGACCCATAGCCATTCCCCCTGTTATTCAATTCCTTTATCTTATTTTCTGGAATAAGCTCTGACACTTTAGATTTAGTTCAATCCCTTTAATGTGGGTATTTGTTGTTTGCATTTTTGGCTTTATTTGTTTGTTTTGTAGAGTTTTTTATCCATATACATATGTATTTTTGTCCTCCTTTTTCTTTTCTCTCTTACCTTTTACCTTTTCTCAATATCATTTTTGTGCTCTTTTCTATCCCCTAATTATCTTTTCTCTTGCAGTCACATTTATTGGGGTTATCAATTTCATGAATACATTTGTGCTTTGTTCTCTCTGTGTCATGTCTTGTCAAGTTACATATTGTGTCTTTTATTTTTAATATATTTTATTGATTTTTTTTTTTACAGAGAGGAAGGGAGAGGGATAGAAAGTTAGAAACATTGATGAGAGAGAAACATTGATCAGCTGCCTCCTCACACCTCCGACTGGGGATGTGCCTGCAACCAAGGTATATACCCTTGACCAGAATCGAACCTGGGACCTTTCAGTCTGCAGGCTGACACTCTATCCACTGAGCCAAACTAGTTTCGGCTATGTTGTGTCTTTTGATCAATGTGGTATATAGTGAGCCACATAACTAGACACCCTAAGAGGAATAAAATGAGGAGACAAAAAACAAACAAACAAAAAACCCCAGCTCCTATAGGAAAGAAAAGGAGGAATCATCAGAAAAGGAAGTAAACAAAATAGAGGCAATATTTGTCAGAGAAAGAATTCAGACCATTAGTCGTAACTACACTGGGAAGAATGGAACAAAAATTCAACAACATGTGTAAGAAACAAGAAGAAATGAAGAACTAAGAAGAAATGAAGAGTGATATAGCTGCAATAATGAAAAAAATAGAAAGCATCAACAGTAGACTAGAAGAAGCTGAGAACCACATGAATGAGTTAGAATACAAGGTAGGAAAAAAGACTCAACAGGAAAAAAAAAGACTTAAAAAGCAGCAGGGGTCCCTAAGGGAGCTTTGGGAACTTTGGGACAACACAAAATGAAACACATCCACATAATAAGGGTGCCAGAAGAAGGAAAGCTGAGAAAGGAATAGAAAACCTGTTTAAAGAAATAATACAGAAAATTTCCCTGATATTGGGGGAAAAAAAAACAACTTACACAAGTAAAAATCTTAAAGGCTGCCAGAGAGAGGCAGAAACTTATGCATACAGGATCTCTCATTAGACTATCAATGAATTTCTTAACAGAAACATAACAGGCTATTAGGGAATTCAGTGAATTATACAAAATGATGCAAAGCAAGAAACTGAATCCAAGGATACTAGACCCAGCAACCCTATCATTCATGATTGAAGGTGAAATAAGGAGCTTCATAGACAAAAAAGGGATAAGGGAATTTATTACCACCAACATACCAATGCAAGAAATGTTAAAGGGACTGCTGCAAAAAGAAGAAATAATAAAGGAAAAAGGAACACAGGCATAAAGAATAAAAATGGAGACAAACAAGTATTTATCAATAATAACCTTAAATGTAAATGGATTAAATATTCCAATCAAAAGACATAAGGTAGCTGAATGGATTAGAAACCCATATGGGATTAGCAGACACATATATCTGCTGTCTATAAGTGACCCACCTCAAAACAGAGGACTCAAACAAACTAATAGTAAAGAGATTGAAATAAAATTTTCAGGCAAATGGAAATGAAAAACAAACAAACAAACAAAACTGGAGTAGTAATACTTATATCTGACAAATTAGACTTCAAAGTAAAGGCAATAACAAGAGACAAGAAAGGTCAACTCATAATACTGAAGGGAGCAATTCACCAAGAGGATGTAACTCTGGTAAACATCTATGCACTCAATACAAGAGCACTCAAATACAAAAAAAAAAATTCTGAAAAATATCAAAGGAAAGATCAATAGTAATACAGTCATAGTAGGGTACTTTAATATCTCATTGACACCACTGGATAAATCCTCTAAACAAAAATTCAGCAAAGAAACATCAATCCTAAATGACTTACGGATCATATGGAATTAATTGACATCTTCAGAACACTTCAGCCCAAAGTTACAGAATATGCATTCTTCTCCAGTGCCCATGGGACATTTTCAAAGATAGATCACATATTTGGACATAGGCAAAATCTCTTCAAATTCAAGAAGATAGAAATGATATCAAGCATTTTCTCAGATCACAATAGCATACAATTAGAAATCAACTACAAAGATTAATGAAAAAAATTCAAACAAATGGAGGCTAAATAGTATGCTATTAAATTATGATTGGGTTTCTAAAGAGATCAGAGAAGAAATAAAAAGCATCGTGGTAACAAATGACAATGAAAACACAGCAATCCAACATCTATGGAACACAGTGAAAACAGTCTTGAGAGGAAATTCATAGCTCTACAGGCCTACCTCACAAAACAAGAAAAAGAAGTAAGAAATTATATAACCCTACAACTTAAAGAATTAGAAAGAGAGCAACAAGAAAAGTCCAGAGTAAGCAGAAGGAAGGAAATAATAAAGATCAGAGTGGAGATAAATAACATAGAGACAAAAAAAAAACCCACAAAAAACAAAACAAAACAAAAAAAAACAATACAAAAGATCAACAAACCAGGAGTGGTTATTTGAAAGGATAAGCACAATTGATTAACCTCTTGCCAGGATAACCAAGAAACAAAGAGAGACCACCCAAATAAACAAAATCAAAAATAAAATAGGTGAAGTAATAACAGACCTCAAAGGATTGTAAAAACATACTACAAACAACTCTATTCAAAGAAACCTAGATGAAATGGAGATATCCTTAGAAACATATAAGCTTCTAAAACTCAATCAGGAAGAATAAAAAAATCTGAATAGGCTGATAACTACTGATGAAATTAAAGCAGTAATAATAAAAAAATCTTCTATCAAACAAAAGCCCTGGTCCAGATGGCTTTAAAGCAGAGTTCTACCAACCATTTAAAGAAGAACTAAAACTTATCCTCCTCAGATTATTTCAAAAAATTCAAGAGGAAGCCACACATCCAAACTCTTTCCAGGATATCAGAATTACCTTAATTCCAAAACCAGATAAAGACATCACAAAGAAAGAGAACTACAGGCCAATATCCTTGATGAACATTGATGCTAAAATCCTAAATAAAACTCTGGCAAAATAGGATCCAGCATTACATTAGAAATATGTTACATCTTGACCAAGTGGGATTTATTCCATGGAAGCAAGGCTGGTATAATATCCTCAAATCAATAAATGTGGTATATCACATAAGCAAATTAAGAGACAAAAATCACATAATCATATCAATTGATGCAGTAAAGACATTTGACAAAATCCAACACCCTTTTATGATAAAAACTCTCAGCAAAGTGACAATAGAGGGATCATACCTCAACATAATAAAAGCCTTATATGACAAACCTACAGCCAACATCATAGTCAATGGGAAAAAAACTAAAACCATTTCCCCTAAGAACAGAAACAAGACAGGGATGCCTTGCTAGTACTGGAAGTGCTAGCTTTAGGGATCAAAGAAGAAGAAGAAATAAAAGGCATCTAAATTGAAAAAGAAGAAGTAAAATTGTCACTATTCACAGATGTAATGCTACTGTACATAGAAAACCCTACAAACTCTATAAGAAAAACTACTCAACTTAATAAATGGATTCAGAAATGTAGTAAGATACAAAATTGACACTCAGAAACCTTTGGCTTTTTTATTATTTTATTTTATTTTATTTTAAAATATATTTCATTGATTTTTTGCAGAGAGGAAGGGAGAGGGATAGAGAATTAGAAGCACCGATGAGAGAGACATTGATCAGCTACCTCCTGCACACCCCCTACTGGAGATGTGCCACAACCAAGGTACATGCCCTTGACTGGAATAGAACCTGGGACACTTCAGTCTGCAGGTCTATGCTCTTTCCACTGAGCCAAACCAGTTTCTGCTCTTTGGCTTTTTTATACAGCAATAATGAACTAACAGAAAGAGAAATTTAAAATAAATTCCAGTGACCAATGCACCAAAAAATTTAAGATACCTAGGAATAAGCTAAGGAGGTAAAATACCTGTATTTGGAAAACTATAGAATATAGAAAAAAGAAATAGAGGAAGACATCAATAAATGGAAGAACATACTGTGTTCATAGATTGGTAGAATCAACATGATTAAAATGGCATTTCTACCAAAGCAACTTATAGATTCAATGCAATCTTCATTAAAATGTCAATGGCATATTTCACAGACTTGGAACAAACTCTCCAAAAACTCATCTGGAGAAAAAAACAAAAACAAACAAACAAACAAACAAAAAAAACAGACCCTCTACAGCCACAGCAATGCTGAGAGAGAAGAACAAGTTGAAAGGATCACAATACCATATAACAAGCTATATTACAAATCCACTGTTCTCAAAACTGCCTGGCATTGACACAAGAATAGACATATTGACCAATGGAACAGAACAGATAACCCAGAAATCAACCCTAGCCATTAGGTTCACTTAATATTTGACAAGTAGGCAAGATCATACAATGGAGTCAAGACAATATATTTAATAAATGTTGCTAAGAAAATTGATCAGATACATGCAAAAAAAATGAAATTAGACATCAACTTACACCATACACAAAATAAATTCAAAGGTTAAAGGACTTAAATATCAGATAATAAATTATAAAAATCTTAGAAGTCTCCATAGGCAACAAAATATCAGACATATGTCATAACAATATCTTTATCAAAACAGCTCCTAGGGCAATGGAAACTAAGGAGAAAATAAGCAAATGAGACTACATCAAAATCAAAAGCTTCTACACAGTAAAAGAAACCATTAACAAAAAAACAAGAAAGTCCACTGCATGAGAGAACATATTTGCCAATGTGATCTCATATAACGATTTAATCTCTATAATTTATAGGGAACTCATACAACTTAGGTAGATAAACAATCCAATCAAAAAATGGGCGAAGGGAGAATCCAAGATTGCGGCATAGGTAAACACCTACACTGCTGCCTCGCACAACAATTTCAAAACTACAACTAAAAGACAGAACCAACATCATCCAGAACCACAGGAAAGCTGGCTGAGTGTAAGTTCTACAGCTAGAAGGAAAGAGAGGGGCTCACAGAAACCCAGAGGAGCTGCAAAAAGCCGAGGTACGGAGACCCACGCTCTGAGAGAGCGGGTGCCGGTGTACCTAGCTGGCTTTCTCTGGCGGGAGGGAAACGGAGACTCCCAACAGCATTGAACCCCTTATCTTACGACACTAAACCCCAGATCCAGCCGAAACTCATACGGGGGAGTTTGGACTGTGAAAAGGGAGAGGTGCACGGAAATTTAGGGGAGTCGCAAAAGATCAAGTCTGGTTGCGCACGTGCACGGTGCTGCGTGGAGGACAGATTGCTGATTGTGCCACTGGCTTTCTCTAGTGGGCAAGAGACAGACCCTCCGAACTGTGCCACTTCTGAGTTCACTGGGCCCCTGTTTCGGGCGAAACCCTGGGGACCTAGACTCGTGTGGTCCTGGTGCGCAGGGGAGCTGGAAAGGCAGCGGTTAGAGGCACTGCGGGCGTGCGCACAAGGACCGCTCCAGCCATTACCCAGTCACGTGAGACTCAGGGGCCGTAGAGGGAGGGGCGGACTGGAAGGCAAGGCGGTCCCTTAAACCCGGACTCCATCCCAAGCTCAACAGAGGCTTCTTAGGTTTTGCGTCTGGTATCATAAGGCTGAATACAACACAGAAGTTTCCCCGGCATAGTGAAAATGCCGAGACAAGGGAAGAGATCACAAACAAAAGAAATGGAGGAAAAAAAACGACTGGATATAGAGTTCAAAACCACGCTTATAAGGTTTTTCAAGAATATGCTAGGAAAGATGGATAAATTTAGCGAGAGCCAAGAGGAGATGAAAAAGGACCTACTAGGGATGCAAAAGAGCCAACTAGAGATGGAAAAGGTCCAACTAAAGATGATAAAGGACCAAATAGAAATTAAACATACACTGACTGAAATAAAATATATTATACAGAGTCCTAACAGCAGACTAGAGAAAGGCAAGAATCAAGTAAAAATTTGAAATATAAAGAAGCAGACAACATTCAACTGGAAAAGCAAGAAGAGAAAAGAATACAAAAATGTGAACATAATGTAAGGAGACTCTGGGACAGTTTCAAGCGTACCAACATCAGAATTGTGGGGGTGCCAGAAGAAGAGAGAGAGCAAGATACTGAAAACCTATTTAAAGAAATAATGACTGAAAACTTCCCACATCTGGTAAGAGAAATAGACTCACAAGTCCAGGAAGCACACAGAACCCCATATAAAAGGAATCCAAAGAGGACCACACCAAGACACATCATAATTAAAATACCAAGAGCAAAAGACAAAGAGAGAATATTAAAAGCAGCAAGAGAAAAACAGTTTATTACCTACAAGGGAGCACCCATACGACTGTCAGCTGATTTCTCAACAGAAACGATGCAGGCCAGACGGGAGTGGCAAGAAATATTCAACGTGATGAATAGGAAGAACCTACAACCAAGAATAATCTATCCAGCAAAGCTAACAGTCAGAATTGAAGGGCAGATAAAGAGCTTCACAGAGAAGAAAAAGCTAAAGGAGTTCATCAACTCCAAACCAGTATTATATGAAATGCTGAAAGGTACTCTTTTAGAAGAGGAAGAAGAAAAAGGTAAAAGCCAAAAAATTATGAACAACAAATACATATCTATGAACAAGTGAATCTAAAAATTAAGTGAATTAAAAATTTGATCAACAGAATAAACTGGTGAATATAATAGAATCAGGAGCACAGAAAGGGAGTGGACTGATAATTCTCAGGGGAAAAGGGGTTAGGGGTGTACAGGGAGAGACTGGACAAAAATCATACACCTATGGATGAGATCAATGGGAGGGAGCTAAGGGCAGAGGATGGGGTGGGAGCTGGGTGGAGGGGTGCTATGGAGGGGAAAAAAGAGAAACAAATGTAATAATCTGAATAATAAAGATTTAATTTTAAAAAAATGGGCGAAGGACCTAAATAGACACGTTTGGAAAGAAGACATATGGAAGGCTGAGAAACAGATGAAAACATGCTCAAAGTCATTAATCATCTGAAAGATTCAAATGCAAACAACAATCGGGTACCATCTCACACGTGTCAGAATGGCTATCATGAACAAATCAACAAACAAAAAGTGCTGACGCGGATTTGGAGGAAAAGGAACCCTCGTGCATTGCTGGTAGGAATGCAGACTGGTGCAGTTACTGTGGAAAACAGTATGGAGATTCCTCAAAAAATAATAAAAGGAACTCCCATTTGACTCAGCAATCCCACTTTTGGGAATATATCCCAAGAAACCAGAAACACCAATCAAAAAAATATATGCACTTCTATGTTCATTGCAGCACAGTTTACAATAGTTAAGATTTGGAAATAGCCTAAGTACCCACCAGCAGATGAGTGGATTAAAAAACAGTAGTGCATCTACACAATGGAATACTATCCTGCTGTAAAAAGGAAGAAACTTTTACCATTTACAACAGCGTGGATGGATCTGGAGAGCATTATGCTAAGCAAAATTAGCCAGTTGGAGAAAGATAAGTATCTCATGATCTCACTCATATGTGGGATAATGAACAACATAAACTGATGAACAAAAATAGATCCAGAGACAGAGAAACATTGAAGAGTCCAACCTCAGAGAGAAGGCAGGAGAGAAGAGATCAACCAGAGGACTTGTATGCATGCATATTAGCATAACCAATGGACATGGACACTGGGCTGCTGGGGGCTTGTCTTCGGGGCAGAGGGGGGGATGGTAGTGGCGGGGATTGTCAATTGGGGAAAAATGAGACATGTGTAATACATTGCAGATAAAGTTGAGTCCACAAAATAATTCAGGATGATCTTCCCATCTCAAAATCCTTTAGTCACATATACAAAGTCTCTTCACCACATAAGTTAGCATCTTCACAGGTTCCAGGGATTATTATATAGACATCTTTGGTGGCCATTCTGCCTACCACAGGAGCCAAGAATAAAAATCCAATCTGCACTGTGTCTCCACTACATTTCTGCAACTCCTTTATGGAAAGCATAGTTGCCTAACCACCTCACTTTCTGCCACTATCTCTTTGTTCCTCTCCTTTTAATTCCCACAATTCAAAAGGTGAGTTCCTATACGTTATTTTATCCGTCTTCCTGTCTTCATCTTTACTGCTAAGCCATTATGTTGAGCAGGCATATTTTCTTTATACATTTGAAGTACTCTATTCTGATATGCTAAAGAAAGAATGCAAGGTTCGGACAAGAGGTGATAAACACACATACAATGTATAGATAAGATATGGTAGAATTGTGTACCTGAAACCTATATAATTTTATTAAACCATGTCACCTCAATAAATTCAATAAAAATAAAATAAATCAAATAAGAATTTCTTCTAGTTAAAGAAAGAAGTAAAACCAATTTAGAAATTATATATATATATATATACACACACATATGTGTGTGTGTGTGTGTGTGTGTGTGTGTGTGTGTGTGTGTGTGTATAATTAAAAAATTGTTAATGCTCACCTGAGGATATTCTTTCTATTGCTTTTTAGAGGGAGGGGGAGGAATGGAGGAAGGTGAGAGAAAGAAAGAAGAGAGAGAAAGAGAGAGAGAGAGAGAGAGAGAGAGAGAGAGAGAGAGAGAGAGAGAGAGAAATGAATGTAAGAGAGACATCAACTGGTTGCCTCCCACATGTGCTCAGACCTAGGGCAGAGAGTGAACCTGTGAGCCTTCAGTATGTCTCAAACCTTTAAGACACAACAGCCAGGGCTTATTTTAGAAATTTTTAAAGACAATGGCATTAATCTTAAAATGACAGTCTTTCTGTAACATTGGCAGATAAGAAGTTGATTATTACCTTATTCTCTCTCTTTGCTATTTTTCTGTAACATATCCTTATGCTTCCTAAGCTAGTTAGGTATCTCTCTTACTTAATAGGGAGAAAGTCAGATACTCAGGAGGCAGTACATAAATAAATAAATATTAATGTGTTAGTAAACACATTCTCATTTATTATATAATGAGTAATAGCAAATGTAAAAATATTATTTAATAACAAATGTAAAAAGTATTGATATACTGTTACTTATCAGAAGTATCAGCAAAATGATTTACCCCAATTATTTGATTTTGGGGGTATATGTACATAAATGATTTAAATAGGAAAAAAAACATTGAAAGATATTTTAATAAAATATTAGGTGAATTTTTGTCTAAGAAATTAATAAAAAAAAGCAAAGGTTAAAATAAATTCTCTTAGTTACAAATATTTCAATAGTCTAAAGGCAATATTTGTACAAAGCAGAATTTACTCCCTCTGGGTAAAGACAGCTCCATGGGATGCACCTTAAGACAACAGATGTCTTTATGTTAATTAGAAAAATGTGCCATTTCCTCTGGCAGATGCAGTCATATACCTGAACTCATAGCTTGGCAAGCAGTGTGGGCTGGAACCCCCATAGGTCATCAGCTGGAAACCCTCATGAAGTCAATAAACAATAAAACTATATGAAGCATCCCTGCATGGATCATTCAACAATCCAATATTCCCACTTATACTACTGCAAATTAGCTGAAAAAATGCAATACATAGAGCTTCATAATTCAAATTATTGGTGCTTATATTTGTTGTTGATTTTCAATGTGATATCACTTATAATTTGGTTGGTTTTTCTGCCATTTTCAAAAATTTTACTGTTACATAGCCAAAGCAACATTACATCCTTTTTTCTTCATAAAAGTCAGTTTTGTGCCAAGAATAAGGTAGCCAAAATAATGTATCTAGCTGCAGTTAAAAGATGGTTCCTTTTTTAGCAAGACTTTTTAAATAGTAAAATAAACTATTTAAAACATTTTCCAGGTAACTTAACTGCACATCGGAACAATTTTAAGAAGAATTTTAGAAATGAGAAATAATCCAGCATGGAACAAAGTAAAATTCATGGTGTCAGCAACTTTCAAAGATTATTAGACATGCAAAAATACAGAAAAAGAAAACCCATAACAAGGGGGAAAAGTAAAACAGTAAAGACTCAGATTTGACACAGATATCTGAATTATCAGAAAAATAATTAAAATAATTATAAAAATTAAAATTCAAAAGTAGAGATATGGAATATATTATTAAAAAATCAAAATTAAACATCTGAGGTAAAAACTATAATAGCTGAGATGAAAATATTCTTAATAGGAGATATGTCACATCAGGTATTATAGATAAAGATTAATAATTGTGTTATGTCTATATCAATAGAAACTATTCAAAATGAAATACACAGAGAGAAGCATTTTGATAAATTTAGACTATTGGTAACTTGAAGGTCAGCTGTGAGCAGACTACTCTACAGTGGTACCTCGAGATACGAGTGCCCTAACATACGAGATTGTTAAGATACGAGCCATCGAGAGAGCAATTTTTGCTTTGAAATACGAGCAACATTTGAGATAGGAGTAATCGCGCGGATCAGCCAGCTGCACACCACCTACCAGTTTACCGTGACTTGAGCGTCTCATAGTTTCCCACGCCTCAAGGTTACGGAACGAATTAAACTTGTATCTCGAGGTACCACTGTATATGGATTTTTGGATTTTCAGTGATGGGGTTAGGACAGAAAAAAATGAATAAATTATTGTCAGCAAATTTTCAAATATGATGGAAATTGTAAACTAATATAACAAAGAACCTCAATAAACACCAACCATAAGAAATGTCAACAAAATTATACAAAGGGCCATCAAAATAAAATTACTCAAAACCATAATGAGAAGGTAGTATTAATTAAATAGCTGCAATATATTATATTCATCTTGATATTTAATTTTTTATATTGTTTGTTGGGAAAGAGAAGACAAGAATAAGTTTGGTTTGCTACTGGAGGGAATGTACTAATAAACGGGTATAGCTAATGGATAACAGTATGGGGACTTCTAAAAAAAAAAAATAGAGTTACCAAAAAACCCAGCACCCTTTCTACTGGTTATGTACTCAGAAATTTGAAAAAGAAAATATTCACAATATTCACAAGGATATATGCACCCATATGTTCATAGCAACATTATTCATGGTGGCCAAGATATGAAAATAAATGAATTATCCCTTGATAGATGATTGGAGAAGATGTGGTACATATATCCAATGGAATACTACTCAGCCATAAAAAGATGAAATATGCCATTTGTGACAATATAGTTGCATCTTATAAATATTCTAGGCAAAATAAGTCAGAGAAAAAGTCAAGAACCGTATAATTTCCCTTACACTGAGAAATAAAACTGAAAGCAACAAATGAACAAACAAAATAAAGACTCAGACACAGACAACAGTATAGTGATTACCAAAGGGAAGGGGATGGGGGTCTAGTGTATGGTGACAGAAGCAGATTTGATTTGGAGTGTTGAGCACTCAAATGCAATGTACAGATGATGTAGCATAGAATTGTACAATTGAAACTTATACAATGTTATAAACCAATGCCACCCAATAAATTTAATTTAAAAAGAATAAGTATGGTTATAGTGATAGAGGAATCTGAGAGCTATTAAAGCTTAAGGAAAGAATAAAGAGAACAGGCAATTAGAAAATATGGAGTAGGAATTACCCAAATTCTCTTTATTTATGTGGGAAAATGTTATAGGAAGATTTTCTTATGATATCATAATATCACATTGAACAGGCCTTATGTTGCCAGTTTCCAATGATCTATAGAACATAATTCTTATGTTCTAAATTTTTGCTATGCAAATTCTTCCAATCTTGTTAATAAAAGGCTTTCTAATGCAAAAATCATATTTCTTTACAGAACACGAAATCTGGCTCCAAGGAGCACATTTAACCTCCCTAGATGTGGGATTTACCTGAACTGATGCTCTGGCAATTTTTATTTGAAGCAGCAAATGAGGCCACATGTATTTGCAGCATTATCATGTATAATGGATAAAAATTGGATGTTGTACCCATTTTCAGTGTTATGGGGATTGTACTGTGAGACAACCCAGATGTTACTCCTTGGCAAACAGTTATTATTTGTTATTTGGGGCTCAGACAATTATCTTATGATTCTGGATATATTCCAAATTTGCTCTCCAAGCATCTTTCCTGATTCAGCTTAGCAGATAATATAAATGGACTTCCTTACTAACAAGGTGATGTGTAAAGTGACAGTTCACAGGGTTTGGGAATCCTTCATGAATAGCACTACTTTCCCATGCTGTCTAACGTTCTTCACTGTTTTATGGATGATGGCTGTTGGTTGAACAGCAGGCTCATGTTCACCATGAAGACAAATTTCTTAATTTATACTGTGTATTGCAATTTCCTTTGAGCATTACTTGGTCACATGATTTTATAGTATGAGGTTTTAATAGACACTGAAAAACATCCTGTCTAATAGTAATAGTTTATTAGTTTTGTTTTTCTTTAAAATGTTTACAATATTACATTTCTTTTCATATCTTTGGTTTGTATTTTTGATATTATTTATTTTTACTTATTAATTAAGAATTCAAATAATTTATTAAATCTTAGTAATGGATCAGATAGTTTCATTACATGTGCTCTATCATTCTTCCATCTTGGGGTGATGTCCAAAGTTGGTTCCATCTAGTCAAAATAAGTCAGTTAGGGAAATTTTCCTTTTTACTTCCACTAATGTCCTAGGTAAATGAGGCCTTATCCTTTATTCCCAGGATTTAAAAAGTTCTCTGGGTTGTTGAATGGATGTTTCTTCAGTTAGGTCAGATGGGATTAATTTATCTAATCAATTGCTGCAATAAAAGAGCCAGCAATTCTGTTTATCTGTTTTAGTAAGAAAACCGCAACACTGTTGGAGCTACTCCTTAATTAGTATCGTGTTAGTCCCTTTTAGTCTGTCATGATCCATCTATTTTATGCAGGGTCCATGCAGGCAAAATGAACAGGAATATGCAGGGAATCAACACACTGAATCCAAGGTATTGAATGTGACTCTGATATCTGCAGTGCTATCCTCACATAGCATAGCAGAGCAGTATCAGGCATTTCTATTTGACTGCCCTAATGCTTCCTTTTCTATAGGCCATGGAACCAAAGATAGAGTTCTGTTAGCAGCAAAGTATTTCTAAACACTTATGCTTAGAACAGAGATAAATGATCACATGTTGGAGCTACAGGTTCATTAGACTACACGAGACACACATTTTGTCAACAGTAGATTTATCAATTGTGTTTCATACTTCTCCAACTTAACTTGTCGATCATATTAGTAGTGTATTTTATGTAACCTAGCCTTGAAGTTAGTCTACATATTGTATGCATGGCCCCTAAATATCTGGGTGCTCTCTCTTTCCTAGTGTACAGTTACTCTGGTAAATGGCAGCACATGCTTTGGAGAAGGTTTAGGATAATACGTACTTGTGGTATTGTAGATTAATTCTTCAAGGGAAGTCAGCCTTCCTTTCAACTCAATCTGTCTGATTCAAAATTGTCCAACAATTTTGCCTACTAAATGAAACTTCTATTCATTAGGTTTTGTATTTTTCTTGTTTCTAAAATACAAATTACTCTTGTTTGCTATCCACTCATCTTGTACCAGGTCTATGAATGGATCCTCGGTTTCCATTTCAACCTTGGTACTCATTATGGCAATTATATCCACCTTACCTCTGACATAGAAATACTTTAAGTGTCTTCTCTTTTCTACTCCAGATTTCTATGACTCACATTAAACTAGTGAGATCAGTTCCAAAGTATCTCATTCTGTCAACTCTGGATTATAAGGTGTGTCCCTCCAGCCCCCATATAGCTTTTCAAATATGTTTCTCCTAAAACCTACTGAGGAATATAGTAGCTGGTGGTTATTTGTACTTAAAATAAGCATTTCTAACATATTTACCACCCTGAGGCTTTAGTTCCCTTTAATGACATACTAGGAATTATCACCACAGACAAGCAGTACTTACTGTCACATGATTAATGAGTGACACATTTCTAGTGTCTGCTCTCTAGAATAACTTATTGTACAAACTCTCTTAGTTTGACATTTTATGAAACAGACCTGAGATAAACACTTAAATACAATTTAAATTTGGGGGGACATTACTTGAATGTTGGAGAAGTGATAGGGAGGAAAAATAGGAAAATATTTAAAGCCTATGAATACATTACTGAGGTACTTCCATAAGCAGTGGGGGCTTAATTCACTGCACTTCCTAAGGGGCTTTCAGAATGCCTCCTAGAGGTGCCTGCCTAAAGGAAGGAAGTCTTAAACATATGTTCACTGCATTTTGGTTGAGTTTTAGCTGAAGGAGGTGTTATTTCTTTTGCTTTCTGGTCTCATTTATTTTGACTACAATATCAAGGAAAGTTTAGAAGAAAAATAATAAAGAACATTATAAACTGCTCTACAAAAGGATAGATAAAGGGGCAGTAAAGCATCAAACAGACTGTCAAATTATAGCAGGAAGGTTAAGAAGAGGTGGGGTAGATA
>JAAGEH010000032.1:28416477-28495201 GCA_011751065.1 Lasiurus cinereus
AGAAAATGCATGCCTGGTTTGCACTTGGGGACAAATTCTTAGTGCAGGGTGACTCTGAGTTTCTGTACAACTGTCTATTATACATGTGGCTAAAATAAAATATATGATAATATATGTAAGCATGGGTTTTTAGCTGAGACTAAAGAAAAATGTTTTAATATTCAATAACTCACAAAATACTATATTCTTGAGCTTTACTGAAAACCATTTTATAAGATGAGTTTACATAATAGAAAAGTGCAAGGTGAAACAGCAAATGCTTATGTGAAACCTGCAGCAAGTTCATTTTATTCTGTAGGATACGTTTTATGCAACCAAAACCCTGCAGGGAAACTTCAACAAAAAACTAATAGTAAGACATACTAGTATATACTCAACAGGAGAGTCAAGACTAACACCAAATGGGAACAGAAAAGAAATGTAGGATGTAAATGTTGTATATTCTAAAATATATAAAATAACATCACTAGGTAATAGGTGAGAGTCAAAGGATATAATTTAAATATGGGAGTCCAAATTGTAGATGAAAAAGTAAGGAAATGGGAAATTGATAGCATTATAGAAATATAAATTTAACAACTAGAAACACTTAAAAATATATTTTTATTGACTTCAGAGAGGAAGGGAGAGAGAGATAGAAATATAAATGATGAGATAGAATCATTGATTGGCTGCCTCCTGCACACCCCACACTGGGGATCAAGTCCACAATTCAGACCAAGAGTCAGACCATGACCTGCTGGTTCATAGGTCAACATTTAACCACTGAGTCATGCTCATAAGGCTAGAAACACTTTTAATTAAAAAAAAAGAAATACATAGAGATAGAATCAGAAATAAGTAAAGAATTATATGATAGAATCACAAACAAATACTTTAGTTTTATCCAAAATGTAAAGGTTTAATTCACATATTAAAGAAACAGACTTTTAAATAGGCTCAAAAAAAAGTACACATTTATTGAAGAAACTTTGTGGACTCCATGGTATTCTCTTGCCTCCTTTGTCAAATATTAATTGAGCATAACGGTTTGGGTCGATATCTGAGTTCACTATTTTATTTCATTGGTTTATATGTCTGTTCTTATGCTAGGAGCATCCAGTTTTGAGAACAGTGGCTTTGTAATACAGCTTGATATCTGGTATTATGATCCCTCCAACTTTGTTCTTTTTTCTCAGAATTGCTGTGGCTATTCAGGATCTTATTTTATTCCTGATAAATTTTTGGAGAGTTTGTTCTAGGTCTGCCAAATATGCCTATTGGTATTTTAATGAAAATTGCGTCAAATCTATAAATTGTTTTGGATAGTATGGGCATTTTAATGATGCTGATTATAGCAATCTGGTATATTCTTTCATTTGTTTATGAATTCCTCCATCTCTTTATTCAATGTCCTATAGTTTTCTGAGTAAAGGTCTTTTATCTCCTTGGTTAAGTTTATTCCTAGGTATCTTAATTATTTTGGTGCAATGGTAAATGGGATTTTTTTCTTAAGTTTCTCTTTCTGTGAGTTAATTATCTACACTAATAGATACCTTCATAATGCCCACCAGCCAATCAGTAGTTAGTATGCAAATTAACCCAACAAAGATGGTGGGTTAATTTGCATACATAGGCGCCCAGTGGTCGGGGGTGGGATGCAAGGGTTTTGCATCATCCCAGCTGCTATAGGTCTCTGGGAAGCATGAGAAGGAGAAAAGATGGCTTCAGATGGAGCAAAGACAGAAAGGTGGCTCTGGGCCAGAGCAAAGGCTGTGCGAGCAGCCAGGGTAAGGAAAGCCCATTCTGCATGAATCTTCATCCATCAGGCATCTAGTCTGTGTATAAAAAGCCATAGATTTATGGATGTTTATTTTGTATCCTGCTAATTGCTAAATTCATTTATTAAGTCTGGTAGTTTTTTATGAAGTCTTTAGGGTTTTCTCTGTCATCTGTGAATAATGACAATTTACCTTCTTCTTTTCTAACTTAGATGCCTTTTATTTCTTCTTCTTCTCTGATCACTATAGCTAGCCCTTCCGTACTATGTTGAACAGAAGTGGTGAAAGTGGGCATTCTGTCTTGTCTTTTCAATAAATGATATTGGGGAAATGGTCAGATACATGCAAACAAAATATGAAACTATCCCATCAACTTACACACTAAAATAAACTCAAAATGGATAAAAGATGTAAATGTAAGATGGGAAACCATAAAAATCTTAGAAGAATCCATAGGCAGCAAAATATCAATATATGTTGTTGCAATATCTTTACCTTTACAGCTCCTAGGAAAAGGAAATAAGGAGAAAATTAACAAATGGAAGTAAATCAAAATAAAAAGTGTCTGCATGGCAAAAGAGACCATCAACAAAACAATAAGAAAGTCCACTGCGTGGGAGAACATATTTGCCAATGTTATGTATGATAAGGGTTTAATCTTCAACATTTACAGGGAACTCAAACAACTTAACAAAAGGTAGATAAACAATTCAATAAAAACATGGGCAAAGGACCTAAATAGACACTTTTCAAAAGAGGACATATAGAAGGCAAAGAGACATATGAAAACATGCTTAAATTCACTAATCATCTGAGAGATGCAAATCACAACAATAATTAGGTTACATCTCACAACTGTCAGAATGGCTATCATCAGCAAATCAAAAAATGACAAGTGATGGCAAGGATGTGGAGAAAAAAGAATCCATGTGCCCTCCTCGTGGGAAGGCAGACTGGGTGCATTCACTGTGGAAAACAGTATGGAGTTTCCTCAAAAATTAAAAATGAAACTCCCATTTGACCCAGTAACACACTTCTAAGCATATATTCCAAGAAATCAGAAACACCAATCAGAAAGGATATATGCACCCCTATGTTCAAAGCAGCATGATTTACAATAGGTAAAATTTGGAAATAACTTAAGTACCCTTCAGCAGAGGAGTGATTCAAAAACCCTGGTACATCTACACAATGGAATACTATGCTGTTATAAAAAAGAAGGAACTTTTATCATTTGCAGCAGCATGGATGGACCTGGGAGAGCATTATGCTAAGCAAAATAAGTCAATCAAAGAAAGATAAATTTCATATGATCTCACTCATTTGTGGATAATAAAGAACATTATAAACTGATGAACAAAAGAATAGATACAGAGGCAGTAAAGTATCAAACAAACTGTCAAATTACAGCAAAAAAAAATGGTGGCAGAATAGACAGACTTTGTCTGGAGCTTTGTCGCTGGGCAGACGGAGAGAGAGCAGCTGAGAGTCAGACTGGGAGTGTTTGTTGGCAAGTTAAGAGTCAGTTGTCTTCCAGGAGAAGGTGGGGGACTGCTGGATGGGGCTCCCCTGACCAGGCAGTTCCACTGCCACAGGGTTTTTGTCTCCCGGAGTCACCAGCGCTAATGTGGAGACCACGCCATTTGCAGGGAGAAGTGGATGTCTACAGCTGTCTGAAAGCTACAGCTGCAGCACCTACTGAAGAGCTGGGGGACCCAGAACACCGCTCTCCAATGGGTGCAAACACTCGGATTCAGAGGAGCTCCACATGCCACATGGAAAGGTCAGATTTCGCCTGGGATAAGGTGAGGTCTCCTATCTCGCAGAACAGAGATGTGCACACTGTGGGAACAGGACTGGAGGAAGGCTGCTTCTGGAGAGGTCCTCAGATGTGGGGCAGGGTGTGATCCCTAAATGTGGAAGGGGACCCTCAGAACTATTAACAGAAGGGAGCTCTAGAAAGCAACCTATTTTGATCTGAGGCAGAAGGACAGCCTGGGAGTTATTACAGTGTCCCGGCTGCTTGAACAGGAGTGGGGAAGGAGGAGTGCAAAAATAGCACTCTTTCCTCTTCAGTCCCTGGATTCTGAATGCTAAGCCCAATATATAGGATCACGCAATTGGAGACATCCTGAGAGTATGCAGGGGAAGGTTGTTTTTCTGGAACCTGGGGATTGAAGTGCAGAATAACCATCAGAGAATCAGCTCTGGGGCAACCCATCCCCACAAACCGGTATTGAGAACCACAGAGTAACAGGATCTAAGCACAGCTTAGAGAGGTCCTGTGCTTAGTCTCAGAGGTCAATTCCGAAACACTGCCACGCAATGGATGACTCACAAATTGACTCTTGCATAATCACAAAAAAATAAAGAGATTAAGACACACCTCAGCAGTAGAACACAGGGAACTGTAATACCCTCCCAATTGGGAAACAGGAGTGCCAAACAGAACAATAGTGAAAGTGAATGACCTCCATTACTGCCCATTCTATCTTTTTATTTTTATTTTTTGCATATTTTAATTAAAAAAACTATTTTTATCTTTCCTCCCCAATTGATTTTACCTTTTTAATTATTACATTTTTATTTTCAACTAGTATTATTACTACTATTATTTTACCTTTTTCTTTTAAAAAAAAGTGTCACTTTATTTTCTCTTAATTTTACTTTGGGATTAGAGTTCTACATTCTACTTTTATCTTTCCTTTAGCATAATTTTACTCTATCTCAACTCTACCTTTATGTCAACAATCTCTTCCTAACTTTCCCCATTTTGTTGTCTTATTTCTCTTTCCCTTTTTCAACTTTAGATTCTTCCTATTCTTTCTCTTTACCTGGTTAAAATTACACCCCACTTATATATCTAATTTCAAAGCCCCTACTTCAAGTCCATACAAATCTCTCTCTTCTTGTCTTCACTATCCAAAAAATTGTTTTTCTCTATGTCCTTTTGTTGTTCTTTGCCTGAACGGTGATTATATCGATTTTTTATACTTTTTTGTGAGATTGGTTTTGCTTATTGTACCTGTTTTATTTTGCTTTTTGTTGGCTTTGTTTTGGTTTGTTTTTTACCTCTCTTTTCCCTCGCCTCCCTTGATATTGGTTGTTATTTGTAGTTTGTATTAATCTAGACGTATTTGTTGCTGGCATTTCTTGGGATTAGTGGCTGTTCTATTGGAGTTTCCTCCTCACATCTATAACTTGTTCCCCTTTTTTCTCTTGTTCTCTTTCTTTTCTCTCAGATATTTTTCTCTTTCCCTTTCTTCTTCTTCTTTTTTTTATATTTTATTTTATTTTATTTTTAATTTTTTCTCTCTTTTCCCAATTTGATTTTGGCACTTCTTTCTTTTCTTTTTTCCTCATTTTTCTCTTCTTTCTCTACTTACCCCTAATTTGTCTTTATTGGTGGTCACCTTATCTGTGGTTATTAACATCGTGAATACATTTCTGTTCAGACCCTTGTGTGTTGTACCTGGTCGTGTTGTAGTTTGTGCCTTTAAATCAATGTAGGAGAGAGAACTACATAACCAGACACCCAGAGAAGAAAGACCATGGGCAGATGAAGAAACAGCCCTCATATGACAGAAAGGCAGGTTTCACCAGAAAAAGAAGTAAACAAAATAGAAGAAGAAATAGACCTTCCAGAGAAAGAGTTTGGAGAAATCGTCATAAGGTGGCTGAAAAGAATGGAAGACAAAATCGACAATGTGAGTAAGAACCAAGAGGAAATGAAGAAGAGCCAAGAGGAAATGAAGAAGAAGCAAGAAGAAATGCAGAATAATCAAGAAGAAATGAAAAATGACAACACTGCTATAAAGAACTCAATAGAAAGCATCAAAAGTGGTCTAGAAGAAGCAGAGGACCACATCAGTGAGCTAGAAGACAAGGTAGGAAAAAATACCCCAGTACAGCAGCTTCTAGAAAAAAAAAAATTAAAAAGCAAGAGGAGAGCCTAAGGAAACTTTGGGATAACATGAAACAAAACAACATCCGCATAATTGGGGTTCCAGAAAGAGCAGGAACTGAGCAAGGAATAGAAAACTTGTTTGAAGAAATAATGACAGAAAACTTCCCTAATATAGGAAAGAAAAAACCCACACAAATCCAAGAAGCTCATAGAATCCCCAGCAAAATGAACCCCAAAAAACCAACACCAAGGCATATTATAATTAAATTGGCAAACACCAGCCACAAAGTAAGAATCTTAAAAGTGGCCAGAGAGAAACAAAGTTACCTACAAAGGAACCCCCATAAGACTAGCAACTGATATCTCAACAGAAACTCATCAGGCCAGAAGGGAATGGAATGAAATATACAAAGTCATGCAAAGGAAGGGTCTGAATCCAGGGCTTTCAATCAAAATTGAAGGTGAAATCAGGAGCTTCACAGACAAAAAAGGACTAAGGGAATATATTACCACCAAACCAGCAATGCAAGAAATGTTAAAGGGTCTGCTGTAAAAAAAAGAAATAGGAAGAGAAGAAGGAACTTGGGGGTAAAGACTAAAAATGGCAACAGATAAGTACATATCAGTAATAACTTTAAAGGTTTAAGATTTTTTAAAAAGCATACACAGTATTAGTCTTTCTGAACTATTTTATTAAATATGCTTATTATGTACATATATAATCAATCATATATGTTCATATTTAGCTTGTTTCACTAAAAGAATATCAACATTTAAAAGTAAAAATATTGTGATAGTAGCAGCCATAACTAGTGCCCAGATATTTTTAAATGCAAAAGAAATCAGGACTCCATGGATACAACGTCTGGGACAGGTAAAAAATAACAAGGTGAGTCCATAATATCTTATGAGAGAAAGCAAGAGAATGCTCAAAATGCTGACAGGGGCATATCAAAGTTTAGAGAAACTAACTGGAAGGGGTGCTACTGGCTAAATCTGAATAAATAGAATGTCTACAAGCATACATTTTTAGGACTGAATAATTTGAGTCCATTGCAATTTTCAAAATCAAAGCTTGGAGAATCATGCTTTTTTTTTTTTTGTTTGTTTTTTTAGAATAACAAAAAATGTACAAGAAATGAGTGAATTACAAAATCATTCATATTCACCAACATAATAATTGATCCTGTTAAGGACACAGATAAAAATAACCAATAGGTTTTTAAGCATTTCTGAAAAGCTGTTAGGTCCAAATAAGCTACACAGTTTTAACAATCACCTATAGGTCACTGACTCATTGTAAAACCAAAAATCAATCTTGTCTTTTTGGTGCATATCACTTAAATTAAGTGACCCTATATAGCATCATCAAAATGGGACAAACTGACCTAGTGTATCTCCTGGTGATATCTAATATAAAATACAAGATATCATCTATATTGCATTCTTTTTTAAAAATATATATTTTATTAATTTCAGAGAGGAAGGAAGATGAAGGAAGGAGCTAGAAACATCAAGGATGAAAGAGAATCATTGACCAGGCTCTTCCTGAATGTCTCCCACTGGGGATCAAGCCCACAACCAAGGCATGTGCCTTTGACCAGAATTGAAACTGCGACCCTTCAGTCCACAGGCAGACATTCTATCCATTGAGCAAAACCATCCTGGGGTATATTGCATTCTTATGACATATTAAATCTGATGCACAGTATTAAAAAAATCAAATCCAGACTCTAGCACATTCTACAAGATACCTAAACTAGACTTTTAAAAAATGTCATTATTGTCTTAGAATAAAATAAATGTGGTGGAACCTTTCTAAATCAAAATCTTATATAATAAAAACCTAGCATGCAAATTGTCCCCTTGATTGGGAATCACTATCAAGGGGAGTCATAGTTCTACCAATCACTATGACTAGTACTGATCACCTGGAGGCAGATGCTCTGATTGGTAGGTTAGCTTGCTGCAGGCACTGGTGGGCTGGACTGGAAAGTGAGGTGTGAGGTGAGAGCCCTCTGGAAGCTCCCAGGGTTTGGCATGAGCCCAGGGGGAGGCGGGTAGGGGCGAGAGCCAGGATGGACTGAGTGGCATCAGAGGCTGCTGCACATGATCTTTGGACTAGGCAGCCCTCTACAGCCTGTGGTGTTCTCAGTGCACAATTTAGAATCTCAGAGCTGCTTCTTTTTATGTGTTAAGTTTCATTAAGTACTCCAGGAGAGTGGGTAGCACCATTCTGGGGGAAGGCCAGGCACTCCTGCCCAAGGCCAAGGGGTGGCCCCTGTCTCCCAGGGATGCAGCAGAGAGGCAGGGGAGTTTGAGTGAGGGAAACCCAGTCCAAAACTTAAAAGGAAGTGGGAAGCAGCGAGGGTCAGAGGGTGACACTTGCACAGGGTCCTAGAAAAGCTGCTGAGTGGGGTCAGCTGAGGAGCCTGGTGCCTCTCCCACAGGATAGGTTATATCTCCCTCCCTCCTCCTGCCTGTGACCTGTCACCCCAGTTGTCTTCCTAGGCCCTGCCTGGGCTTACCCTCCTCCTAGCCCCACCTAACTTCACCCCCATAGCCCTACCCCCCTAGCCCCACCCCACACAGCCTTTGGAGAGCTTCTCTCCAAGAGAAGAAAGGGAGAGGCTGCAGATAGGAGGTCAGAGGAGGAGGGGGCGGAGCAGGGTCTACCAAGTTAGACAGAGGAGAGGCAGAGAGAGAGACCCCACAGGATTGGGGACAGAGATGGACAGGGAAGGAGGGCCATGTGGAAGCATAGCCCTTAGTTAAAGTAGAAATCCTGACCGAATTTTACAGAGTGTGTGTGGGAGCGGGGAGCATAGAAAAAAGAGGGTGTGAGGAGACTAGATGGATGGAGATCAGCAATGTTTGATTCATAGCCTATTTGTTTTTATTTTTAATATATTTTTATTGATTTCAGAGAGGAAGGCAGTGGGAGAGAGAGATAGAAACACCAGTGATGAGAGAATTGTTCTGCTGCCTCCAGCACATCCCTTACTGGGGATTGAGCCCACAACCCAGGAATGTGCCCTTGACCAGAATCAAACCAGGACCCTTCATTCCATAGGCTGTGGCTCTATCCACTGAGCAAAACTATCTAGGACAACCCATGGTCTATGTAAAACATCTGCAGTAGGCTGAGCAGGGGTCTTACCATGATGGTGTTAACTGATAATGAGAGTGTCTCTCCTTATGTTGGGGTAATCGGAACTGTAGTAAAGTAGACACACCCATGGAACCTGCAAAGGGTTTTCATGCACACAATGCAATTTACTTCGTGTGGCAGCTAAAGAGTGTGAGCAGAGCCTTGGAAGGACAAGACCAGGGGCTGGAGGGAAGTATGTGCCGAGCAGTCTGCACCATGAGTTATATATATATATGTATATATGTTAAGTGTCTGATAGAGTGGTCATCGCCTGCTTGCTATAACATGCACTGACCACCAGGGAGCAGATGCTCTGACAGGTAGGTTAACTTGCTGCTGGGGTCCAGCCCATCAGGACTGAGTAAGATGGGGCTGGACACACTATGGAGCTCTCCTTCGGTCCCTCCCTCGCCTATTTAAAACAGCTCAATAAGGTGAGACAACCCTTATTGGCCCCTATTGCTGGCTAGGAGTAGGGACCCCACCCATGCACAAATTCATGCACTAGGCCTCTAGTAAACAAATAAGATATTAAAATAAAATATCATGCATACTTAACTGAATTCTATATGCAAAATATAAATAGAAAGGATGTATATGAATGAATCTGAGAAATTTGTTTTACATTTCCCATGAGATAATGTCAGATAAATGTTAAATTATTTGTTTGTGATTTAATTATATAGAATATTATGGTAATCCAGTAGGATGGTGTCCTTGTTCTTAGGAAATACATGTTAAAGTATGAAGAAATAAAATGCCATGGTGTTGGGACATACTTTTAAATAATTTGACACAAAAGTACATGCATATGTATGGTGTATGTATGTATAGAGATTGAGAAAGAGGAGAGAGAATGCCATAAAATGTTAATAATTACTGAATCTAGGTAAAGGTTACAGTTAATTATACAATTTTATACTTTTTCTATATTTATATATAATGTATACTATATATTTCTACATTTTTAAATAGTAGAAAAATTTCAATGTTAGGAACACATCAGAAAATAATTTAATTTTTCTCATCATAAAAAGGTGATAAATAAAGCTCTGTTGCTATCCTTTAGAGCTCTCAGTCTAGCTATCTTACAGATGGGAAATATGCTTTTAAAAAGGAATTGTGAATTCTCAATCATAATGCTCTAAATAATTATCAAATATGTCTTTGTAAAAGAATAACCATGAATTATGTAAGAAATCAATATAATCAGCAAAGTGAGGCAAAATAAATATTATCTCTTAAGATAATTTTTGTATTATTCCTTAGTCAAACATTTTATGACATTACTCATGCTTTCAGTATTAAAATATGGTTTCCTATATGTTTTATGCAATATATTGAGCTTTTATTATTTTCTTGTTTAGTTTTATGAATTTACTAAATATGTTACTATGAATCTATTAATTCATAAAGCCATTAAAGATATAAACTTGATATTTGATATATGTCCTTTGGAATTAGTCTCTGCCATTTATAACTTTGCTTATTTTTCCCTCAAAGCCTCATATTTTTTCAGCTATAAAATGCAGAAAATAATACCACCCTATCATATGTGTTTAGTATTAAATAAAAATTTAATGTAAAACACATAGTATGATATTTACCACATTATACAGCCTCAGTAATTGTTAGATAAAATTATCACTAGTGACATAGACATTAATTGCTTTGCTTACAGTTATAACTTAATGAATTTACACCTATCCTCATTCCTGTTCCTTGAAGATACCAGAATATTTGATAACTCATCTGTTATCTGTAATAGATGTTCATGTCTAAGCAAATATCTAAAGCTCTGTGTGAAAGACAATTTAATTTAAGGACTAACTATAAGCCACTCAGTTTTTCCCTTGCTGGCTTTTCTAGTTATTGACTTCCAGAATCTCAGATTACAGCACAATTTCTGATAAAATATTGGGCACTGGAGAGATTATTCTAGCTGTTGGAATGTAGTTAATTAAGCTGAAAATTGCCCCTAGAGTTGGAAGTGCTTTTTTTACTTGGAAAGATGCTCGGCAGTTTATATTCCTCACGCATGCACTTTTGCTTCCTCTGTGTCTTCACCCACATGCTGAGAACCATTACAACCCTGACCAGGCAACATGAGAAAACACACTTCAGCAAAAGGGTTGCTCAGTATCAGCCTGCTTTCTCCAGATGTTGTCCTGGTCCTGTTACTTGAATACAATAATCCATGCCTACTATGTAGGTTAAGAGTTTTCTTGCTTGCTCTTCAAACCTCAAATTTGCCTAAGGCTAATTCATTATATATATAATGTCTTTTGTGTATGTAAAATAAGCCTCAGAATGTTGTAGACATTTGCTTAATCTCATTGAACTTTTGGTGTAGGAAAATCTAAAGATCTAAATCTAGTACTCATGTTTATTTCTCTGTGGTCTAATGATGCAATTTTCTGTGACACACAACATGACACATTCATTTACCACATAACTTTTGGCTTATAATTATAGCCAAATAAATTTTGAATTATGAAAACTTAATTTAAAAATAAATTATAATTATAGAACTTGAGGCAGTGGAGGGCATTAGAGTTTATTTGGTCCAACATTTTTTGTTGATGCCAAAACTCCATCTGTCATATCCATGAGATACTTTAAACTTTTATTTATTATCTGCCAAAATTGGCCCCCTAAACAGTAACACCCAATACATTGGGGGAAACTTATATTAGAGAAAAGTATTTCCTCTCATTTTTCTCAATACGTATATGCTAGGCCTTTTTATATAGATAGACTTAATTTGCTAAATAAAACATATGAGAGTGAAAGAGTCCCAAATTTCTATCTAAATTTATCATCTATCTATCATCACCTACCTATGTATTTAAATTTGATGAGAAACATAAGAGTCTCCAAACTAATACATGTACCCCAGTAATTAAAATAAACACTTTAAATAGACAATATTTCAGGAACATTAATTCATTAAGTAAAAATTTTAATGATATTTAAATAAAACTCTCATAATCTATTTCTCACAGCCTACATTTGACATATATAAACAGCTAGTTTCAACATGAAAAATGTTACTATGAACATAGCATCTTTCATACATTTAATTCTTTGGAACCTCCCTCACATGAGCTTCCATATAACCTAAGCTGTAACAAATGGCATTTTGGTTTCTTCCTTGAAATATATGGGTAACTGCTTTCTATTAAGATTGTACTGCCCATCCAGTGATTAAGGGTGGAACCATTCACCAAGAGGTCGCAGGTTCCATCCCAGGTCAGGGCACATGCCTGAGTTGCAGGCTTGAGCCCATGTGAGTGGGGTGCAGGGGACAGCCAATTCATATTTCCTCTCATTGTTGTTTCTATCTCTTTCTTCCATTCCTTTCCTCTCACTCTAAAAGAAAACCTATATAAATGTGTTTTTAAACATGTGATAATTTTCTTTTACACTGAAAAATAATAAGCCCTGATGTGTATAGGTATTTTTTCCACAATCTGTAAGAAGTATGATTGTCTTTATAATTCTTAAACATAAACTGGTAAAAGTACTTAATATTTATCATTATTATGATGGCTATCAAGTGTTTGTGTTATTATTACACATGTTTGCCTCAAAATATTTGAAGCATTATAGACATAATACTCCTAATAGACCAGCATCAGAATAAAAACATGAAAATACATGAATAAAATAAAGGATATATGTTTTATTAATGATTTTAGATCAAGCCAGAGAATACCACATGGCCTGCTCCCCTAAAAGTTAAAGAATCCAAAGTATCCTATATAATAAAAGACTAAAATGCAAATGGACCAAATGGTGGAACGACCAGTCACTATGACACTCACTGACCACCAGGAGGAAGATATTCAATCCAGGAGCTTCCCCCTGGTGGTCAGTGCATTCACACTGGAGGAGCACAGCTCAGCCAGAAACCAGGCTCACAGCTGGCAAGCCCAATGTGGTGGCAGGAATCTCTCCTGCCTCTGCGGCAGCTCTAAAGATGTCTGACTGCTGGCTTAGGCTCATGGGGAGTGGGCCTAAGCTGTTAGTCAGACATTCCCCGAGGGCTCAAGGACTGCAAGAAGTTGCAGGCTAGGCTCAGGGACCTCTGAGTACATGAATTTCATGTATGGGGTCTCTAGTATCTTGTAAACTGGGTTTACCTTTTAGCTTTGGGATTATGAGAAGAGCAATGATCAAGTGAATGAATAGTGAGGAGAAAAGCTCTTATATTCAAAGAGCAAACTAGTTTTCCTGTTGAGATAATATGTTCAATAAGATATACCTTTTCCTCAGCATTTCTAATGCTTTAAATTTGAAACAGTTGCAATAACATGATGAGAAAGAGATTAGGAAATAAGTTGACATATTGCCTATATCCTGATAGGAAAGGCAGATAAGAATAAAATAGACTTCCGTGTTACAGTGTATCTTCTTTAAAAAATGGAAAAGAGAATCTGATATATTTTAGTTATAAGCATTTTACATATGTCTTTATTATAAATCTCAGAAGAATCATAATCATCCAGAATAGAACATTCCCAACAATAATTATAATACTGAATATAGAAAGCTATAGTGTGAAAATAAGTTAAAGAAAAAATTTCCCATGTCACTGTTCCTTTCTACAAAGCAATCTGGCTCTTTTCTAATGGTGCCAATTGCTGAACATATTTCATATGCATAAATTGAGGCTGTTACCTCCCTTATGCTAAGGCTATTCATTAGCTGCCTCATGAAAACTGTTGGTGCAATTTATTCTATTTGATTCTTACTATTACAACTTGTTCTTACTATATGGTGGCTTAAGACTCATTCTTGCACAAGTTCATATATTATTGAAACTGAGAAATAGTCAATTAATATTAAAGTTTGCAAATAATCATTTTATTTATGTGGATCAACCAATTATGGAGATTTAATTACTTAAGAGACTTTGACATTTTAAATTATCTGTATGTAAATTTAAAAACATTATAACATAAATATATCATTATAATAAAAATAAATAAATGATCCGAGCTTAGTATATGTTTTCCCATGACATTCTCTTTACTTATACAGACACATTCAAGACATATACCTTAAATGGGAGATGTTTGTGGATTATTTCAAAATTGAATTATACTATATTGTTATTATTATACTATAAATTATACTGTAAATATAACCCAAATAAACTTTTTATATATCATATTTGTCATGGATATTGCTAGATCAATAGAGATATAACTCAATATTTTCTAATTCCTTATGCACACATACCTAATTTTGCATAGATTGATGAATTTACTTTTTCCTTTTTTTAAATTTTATTTTATTTTATAAAATGGCTCTTTGAGAAGCCAAGGAATAGGTAAACACCTAAACTGCTGCCTCACACAACAATTTCAAAACTACAACTCAAAGACAAAATGGACATCATCCATAACCACAGGAAGGCTGGTTGAGTGGAAATTCTACAACTAGAAGAAAGAGAAAAGCACACTGAGACTCAAAGGAGCTTCAGAAGGAAGAGGTACTGAAACATGTACATGGAGAGGGCTGGCAACTACATATGTAGCTTTCTCAACTGGGAGGGAGACAAAAGCTCCATATGGCTCTGAACTCCAGTTCCAGATGAGACTCTGGGGACCCAGACTCATTTGGAAAGAAGCTGGACAGTGGCAGTGGGTGAACTCAAGGATGGCTTTCTCTCAAAGGTGCTTACAGCAAATTACAGAAAGACACTGAGATCCAGGGGCCTCTTAGTGCAGAATCGATGGGAAGCCATTGCTGTATGCTCCAACCAGAGACTTTGCCCCGTGCAAGCTTAGCACAGAGGCTTTTGCATGTCTTGTCTCATAAGGGTTTCTCCAGCATAGAAGTTCTCCCAGCATAGACACAGCTGATCCTCACAGCCAATTCACCTGAATACCAGCAACAATGAAGGCTTAACTACAACAAGATATGCACACAGCCCACAAAGGGGTGCACCAAGAGTGTCCACCTCAGGTAACTGGGGAGGCTGAGCCACTGGGCCCTTTAGGACACCTAGCATACAAAAGCACTCTATCAACTCAGGGAAGCAGCCAAAGACATGGAGGAAAGCAAATTACTAGATATAGAGTTCAAAATCACGGTTATAAGATTTTCCAATAATTTCCTAAAACAAGGTCGATAAATTTAATGAGACCCTCAAGCATATGAAAAAAGACCAACTAGAAATTAAACATACACTGACTGAAATAAAATATATTATACAGAAATCTAACAACAGACTGGAGGATTGTAAGAATCAAGTCAAAGATTTGAAATACAAAGAAGCAAAAAATATACCCAACAGGAAAAACAAAAAGAAAAAAGAATAAAAGAATATGAAGATAGTATAAGGAGCCTCTGGGACAACTTCAAGCATACCAACATCTGAATTATAGGGGTGCCAGAAGAAGAGAGAGAGCAAGATACTGAAAACCTATTTGAAGAAATAATGACTGAAAACTCATTTCACCCAGATGATGAAAGAAATAGATTTACAAGTCCAGGAAGAGAATAGAACCCCAAACAAAAGGAATCCAAAGAGGACCACATCATAATTAAAATGCCAAAAGCAAAAGACAAAGAGAAAATATTAAAAGCAGCAAGAGAAAAACAGTTACCTCCAAGGTACCATACAAATGTCAGGTGATTTCTTAATAGAAACTATGCAAGCCAGATGGGAGTGGCAGGAAATATTCAAAGTGATGAATAGCAAGAACCTACAACCAAGATTATTCTACTCAGCGAAGCTATCATTCAGAATTGAAGGACAGATAAAGAGCTTGACAGGTAAGAAAAAGAGAAAGGAGTTCATCAACACCAAACCAGTATTATATGAAATGCTGAAAGAGAAAGAAGAAGAAAAAGGTAAAGATTAAAAATTATGAACAACAAATACATATCTATCAACAAGTGAATCTAAAAATCAAGTGAATAAAAAATCTGATGAACAGAATAAACTGGTGAATATAATAGAATCAGAGACATAGAAAGGAAGTGGACTGACAATTCTCAGGGGGAAAGTGGTGTGGGGGTATGAGAAGAGACTGGATAAAAATCATATGCCTATGGATGAAAACAGGGGTGTGGGGGAGGGCCCTAAAGGCTTGGGGTGGGGTGGGAACCGGGTAGAGGGGAGCTATGAGGAAAAAAAGAGGAACAATTTCAAGAAACTGAACAATAAAGATTTATTTAAAAAATAAAAAAATGGCTATTCTCTTCTTAATCCTCTTTCAAACTAATTAACATGATTTAACAATTGGGTGGATATTTTGGCACTTTCAACACACTAATATATCTACACATATGGTTACACACATAATTAAGCCCCTGCTAATAATTTATAGTAGTGAGCTCTGCAATAATTCTAATACATTCTGAGCATAATTTATTGTAATGAAGAGGATAAAGTGCTAACACTACATGTTCCTGATTCCTCTGTAACCAGTGTTCTGATGTGGGGCAGAAGTTGTGTATAAAACACTATCTTGCTTGCATGTTTCAGGGCAAAGTCAGTAAGCTTTGTTTTGTTGCTTTGGCAGCACCTTCATGATTCCTCAAGTTCTTAATTAGGGCTCTCAGTTTTGCCAGTTGAATGCTGTAGTTTTTGGCGTCAGTGATATGTTGGAGCCATTTCAAGTCAGTTGATCAGGGCTTATTGTGCATATTTCTTCTCTACTTTGTCATGTTGGTGAACTGAAATTTGAAAAGATGAAAGTGTTTATACAGCTACGTGCATTGGACAAATTACATGAGGAAATTACTAGGTTCAGGATTTCAATTTCTTAGCTCACTGTGGTCACAGAACAAGATATACTCTCTCTGGAAGAGAAAAACTAAGATTTAAATAATCTGAAGAAGATGTAAAAAATGAATAAATTTTGAGTTTACTAGGAAAAGGAGTATAGAACAAAGTCCTAGTTGGGACTACATTTATTAATATGGGTGCACTTACCAGAGACTCTGAACATAGGTTGCAAGAATGGGTCTCATTATTTGCTTTGCTGATTGGTCAACTCTAGAATTATGGTTTTCTTTGATGAATAAATATGAGATTATATGATTTTTTTCATTTTGTATTAATGTAAATATGCTCTTAGTTTCCAAGTATACAAAATGATCTATCCTTTCAGACCACAGAATCAGAGTGTGAAAGTGAGTGTCAGAAAGCCCGGCATGACAAAATATGTTATCATTTTCTGTGTGTGTTACCATGATAAAGAATGAATTTATAAAAGTATGTACATGGGAATGTTACTCTGGATTTATCTCCAGTAACCTTTTATCTATTACTTGACTTTATTCATTGGAAAACTCAGATAAAGTTTTATTTACTAAACCTTGAGAAATACACTGGAAAGGCACGTACAAACATCTATGAAAGGATCTTCCATTATCTGGAAAAGAGCATTCATTCTCTATACTTTGCAAATAAATATGGGAGATGCTTCCATTTCAATCAATTTGCTAATCTTTACTAAGATAATGGATACAGTGTAGGAAATCATCAGTTCTTAAGATATCAATATACTTTGGAATGAAGAGTACACTAATTATACTTTAGAAATGGCCTTAATAATAACATAGTTCAATTCTGTTAAATGTTCCTCTTACCCATCTGCAGAGGGAGCTGTGGTATTTATCAGAGTAACTATGCATGGATGAAAAATAAATAAGAAAAAAATAGGGGATGATTAGAGAGATTCTGAATGCTATGGTTTTGTATTCATCTGAGAGAGAGATTATGGAATTTAAGAAATAAGTTTAATTTTGGTCCAAGCTTGTCTCACATTGGTTCCAGTAGCATCAATAAGACTAGGAAACCATTCTGTTCTTCTTGTTACTGAGTTATATATTCATAATTAGCATAGTGCATATAGATATACTAGGGGCGGGGTGCATTAAATTCAGGCACCGAGAAGGGGTGTCCCTCAGCCCAGCCTGCTCCCTCTCACAGACTGGGAGCTCTCAGGGGATGTCCTATTGACATCTGGCTCCCTATGGGCCCTAAGCAGCAGTCTGGCCTCCCTCTGTAGGAGACGACCAGGCTGATCAGGAGAAGGTGCCAGCCCCATCACCCTGCTGCAGCCACTGCCAGCCACCACAGCTGCCAAGGTGTTTTCATCAACACCAGCTCCAGTACCTTCATCAGGAAAAAAAAAAAAATGATAACTTCGTTTAAGCATTTTCAAGATGTGTCTTTCATAGAATATTTCCTTCCTTTGTTCCTCCTTCCTTTCCTCCCTCCTTCCCTCCTTTCCTCCCTCCCTCCCTCCCTCCCTCCCTCCCTCCCTTCCTTCCTTTCTTCCTCACCTGAGGATATGTTTCCATTGATTTTTAGAAAGTGTGGAAGCGAGAGGGAGTGTGGAAGAAAGAAACATCACTGAGAGAGGGACATTTTGATTGGTTGCCTCCTGTATGAACCCTGACCTGGGCCCCGGCCAGGAGGAGTCTATAACTTAGGTACATGTCCTTGATCAGAATTGAACCCAGACCCTGTGGCATTATCCACTGAGCCAAACCAGCTAAGGTCAAGATATGACATTTCTTAGCCCTCCTACAGTATGCCTTCATTTTTTTTCTCCAGAAGTGAGGTGGAAAAATCCTAAATCACCTTGGGATTCTTATTACCTTAGTTACCAAGAACACTGCAAGTGGCAGCATACAGGGAACTTAGCCAAAGAGCAGTCAGAAAGGTGTTTATGCTCAAATTGGTTTTGCTCAGTGGATAGAGCATCAGCCTGCAGACTCAAGGGTCTCATGTTTGATTAAGAGCATGTACCTTGGTTGGAGGCATATCTCCAGTGGGGAGTTGTAAAGGAGGCAGCTGATCAATGTTTCTCTGTCATCGATGTTTCTGACAGTATATATCTCTCTCCCCTCTTCTCTGTAAAAAAATCAATTATATATATATTATATATATATATATAATAAATTTTATATATATATATCAATTTTATATATATATATTTTTTAGTTAAATCTTTATTATTCAGATTATTACATTTGTTTCTCTTTTTTCTCCTCCATAGCACCCCTCCACCCAGCTCTCACCCCTCCCTCTGCCCTTAGCTCCCTCCCATTGATCTCATCCATAGGTGTATGATTTTTGTCCAGTCTCTCCCTGTACACCCCTCACCCCTTTCCCCCTGAGAATTATCAGTCCACTCCCTTTCTGTGCTCCTGATTCTATTATATTCACCAGTTTATTCTGTTGATCAAATTTTTAATTCACTTAATTTTTAGATTCACTTGTTGATAGATATGTATTTGTTGTTCATAATTTTTTGGCTTTTACCTTTTTCTTCTTCCTCTTCTAAAAGAGTACCTTTCAGCATTTCATATAATACTGGTTTGGAGTTGATGAACTCCTTTAGCTTTTTCTTCTCTGTGAAGCTCTTTATCTGCCCTTCAATTCTGAATGTTAGCTTTGCTGGATAGATTATTCTTGGTTGTGGGTTCTTGCTATTCATCACATTGAATATTTCTTGCCACTCCCGTCTGGCCTGCATTGTTTCTGTTGAGAAATCAGCTGACAGTCGTATCGGTGCTCCCTTGTAGGTAATAAACTGTTTTTCTCTGCTGCTTTTAATATTCTCCCTTTCTCTTTTGCTCTTGGTATTTTAATTATGATGTGTCTTGGTGTGGTCCTCTTTGGATTCGTTTTATATAGGGTTCTGTGTGCTTCGTGGACTTGTAAATCTATTTCTTTTATCAGATGTGGGAAGTTTTCAGTCATTATTTCTTTAAATAGGTTTTCAGTATCTTGCTCTCTCTCTTCTTCTGGCACCCCCACAATTCTGATGTTGGTACGCTTGAAACTGTCCCAAAGTCTGCTTACATTATGTTCATATTTTTGGATTCTTTTCTCTTCTTGCTTTTTTTAGTTGAATGTTGTCTGCTTCTTTATATTTCAAATTTTTTACTTGATTCTTGCCTTTCTCTAATCTGCCGTTAGGACTCCGTATAATATTTTTTATTTCAGTCAGTGTATGTTTAATTTCTATTTGGTCCTTTATCATCTTCAGTTGGACCTTTTCCATCTCTAGTTGGCTCTTTTGCATCTCTAGTTGGGCCTTTTTCATCTCGGCTCTCGCTAAATTTATCCATCTTTTCTAGCATATTCTTGAAAAACCTTATAAGTGTGGTTTTGAACTCTATATCCAGTCATTTTTTTTCCTCCATTTCTTTTGTTTGTGATCCCTTCCCTTGTCTCGGCATTTTTACTATGCCGGGGAAACTTCTGTGTTGAATTCAGCCTTATGATACCAGACGCAAAGCCACAGAAGCCTCTATTGAGCTTGGGAGGGGTGGAGTCTCAGGGCTTCAGGGACCGCCTTGCCTTCCAGTCGGCTCCGCCCTCCATGGCCTCTGAGTCTCACGTGACTGGGTAATGGCTGGAGCGGTCCTTGTGCGCGCCCGCAGTGCCTCTAACCGCTGCCTTTCCGGCTTCCCTGCGCACCAGGACCACACGAGTCTAGGTCCCAGGGTTTCGCCCGAAACAGGGGCCCAGTGGACTCAGAAGTGGCACAGTTGGGAGGGTTTGTCTCCCGCCCACTCGCAAAAGCCAGTGGCACAATCAGCAATCTGTCCTCCACGCAGCACCGTGCACGTGCGCGACCAGACTTGATCTTTTGCGACTCCCCTAAATTTCCGTGCACCTCTCCCTTTTCACAGTCCAAACTCCCCCGTATGAGTTTCGGCTGGATCTGGGGTTTAGTGTCGTAAGATAAGGGGTTCAATGCCGTTGGGAGTCTCTGTTTCCCTCCCGCCAGAGAAAGCCAGCCAGGTCCTCTGGCACCCGCTCTCTCAGTGCGCACGTCTCCGTACCTCAGCTTTTTGCAGTTCCTCTGGGTTTCTGTGAGCCCCTCTCTTTCCTTCTAGCTGTAGAACTTACACTCCGCCAGCTTTCCTGTGGTTCTGGATGATGTTGGTTCTGTCTTTTACTTGTAGTTTTGAAATTGTTGTACCTATGCCGCCACCTTGGATTCTCCATTTTTTTTGTTTTTTAAAGAAAAGGTGTTTCCAAGATGTTTCCTCTGCAGACCAAGTTCAGAGGATCCCTTGTGTTGTGTTCACTGAGCTAGGGGCATGTCCCTGTCCTCCAAACCCAGTATATTTGCTGTGTCCATTAGCTGAGGGGTGTGGACCTGGCAGACACAGTGCGTGGAGGCCTCTGGGGGCATTCCCTGTGACCACCGGGATGGGGGGGCATGGACCCCAGCCGCTTGGATTGGGAGCATGCACAAGTGGCCACAAGGTAGATGTTCCTGCCCCACCCAACAGCTGCTTGCTCTTGGCCCCCAACCCCCAGATACTCAACCCGGGACCCAGGCAACTTGGTGCTAGTGCCCATAGGCCACTCCCAGAATGCCCCTGGCCGCTCAGGGCCTATGCATGGGCCTACAGGTTTAGAGCAGACTGGGTCCTGAGGGTGTTCCTGGCTGCTTGGTGCTTATCTGGTTAATTTGCATATTCACTCCTGATTGGCTGGTGGGCATAATGGAAGTACAGTCAATTTGCATTTTTCTCTTTTATTAATGTAGATAATAAATAGCAGTGTATTCCTCCTGCTTCCCTGAACCATGTAGTGAGCACCATCAGAATAGGAAAACCCAAGTGGAAATCCCTGGGTAATTTTTTTTTTTTGTATCATAATGATCAGTCAGAAAATATAGCATGTGCTATTATACAACAGAAAAATTGTTATAACTACTACAGCACTGAATCATGCAAGTATAGTAATTATATATATATATAAATTTAAGTACCATATTTATACGTACAAGAGACAGGTATTTTTTGGAGAGTAATATTGAATGTTAAAAACTTAATCATTTGATGATTTCAATTTCAGCTGTCCCCAGATGTATTATTGATATTGCAGCAAACCAACCCAGTCAGGTTCACAGGTTCTTACTCAGACACCAGATTCTGTTTCTCCAATTTTCTCTGGGTTGAATTAGACTCAGTCAACTTATTTGGCTCTTGCTCAGATACTTAGAGTAAGAAAAGGTGGACTTGTTCTCCGAAGACAGTCTTTATTCCCCCCATGAGCTTCCCATGGCTAAGTTCTTCTTAGAATCTACCATGTTTTGCTCTTAATCATTCACCCCCAGCACACACACACTAATTCCTTTATAACACCTTGTGTGCTTGTTGGGCCCACAGAAGAAAACAGCTTGTAATAGTTTTCTCCAAAGCTCTGCAGGGTAGATGAATATATTGGTGTTGGACTTCTGATTGGAAAGAAACAGTTTTGTTTTGCTTCCATACTCCTATGTGGTATAACAACAACAAAAATCTGCTGGCTTGGCTCTCGGTTCCTTGGGGGGGGGCGGATTTTCAAACCTTTGGACTTTCCTGAGTGAAAGGGGTGCCTTGTTGTTCATGGTAGACTCTGATGGTTTATGTTAATGAGATGACTATTGGTGGATCTCTTGATATTTATGACAAATAGATGACTCAGAATAGGGGCAGGTAATGCCACAATGATCAACCAAGGATTTAAAGCCACAACCTCCCTACCTCTGGGGAGAGAGAGTCAGGCTACAGATTGAGTTCAAATACACAGTCAATGATTAAATCAACCATGCTTGGGTTATCAAACCTCCATAAAAATCTCTGGAAAGTGGAACTTGGGAAAGGTCCCTGAGGGTGAACACAACAATGTGACCAGGGGGTAATATGTCCTTATTTCATAGGCAAAAGAACATGGAAGCTCTATGTTCAGGACCCTCTTTCTCCTGCTCTTTATTTCCCTTTATTTGGGTGGTCCTCATTTATATCCTTTATTATAAACTGTAATCATAACTAAAGTACTTTCCTGGGTCCTGGGTTTGTCTTAGTGAATTACAAAACCTGATGGGGGTTGTGGGAACCTCCTATATTTTTAGAAGTTGATCAAAAGTGCATATGACTAGTGTGCCCTGACCTTGCATCTGGCATATGAAATGAAAACAGTCTTATTGGGAACCTTTCTCTTTAACTTGTGGAATTTGATATTATTCCTTGGTGATTAATGTCAGAATTGAATTGCATTTCAAGTTGCATCCCCTAATATAAAGTTTTAACCATATAAGAAATAAATGAGTGATTTTCCTTGCTAGATAAAGAAATAGTTGGGCTGGGATTAATATAATGTCTAATATTAACTTGTCAAATAATCCCTGTGCTATTTAATTTAGGTGGATCTATTGCTCCACAATAAGACTAAGAGTTCATTTTTATGCAACTATTAGCTTTATGATATTCTGATGATCACATACTATAAATGAACTAGAAAAATACATTGTGAATGTATAACTGTTATCATTGTTTTGCTTACCATTTTAACTTCCATGACTAGCACAGTGCCTAGAATGTACCATGTGAGGACTCGAAGACTTGTTTAACATTTGAGATTGGCAGAATAAGAAAGTTTATTATTTTAAGAGTATTCTGTCCTGCCGAGACCGGTTTGGCTCAGTGGATAGAGTGTTGGCTTGCGGACTGAAAGGTCCTAGATTCAATTCCGGTCGGGGCATGTACCTTGCTTGTGGGCACATCTCTACTGTGGGGCGTGCAGGAGGCGGCTGATCGATGTCTCTCTCTCATCGATATTTCTGACTTTCTATCTCTCTCCCTTCCTCTCTGTAAAAAATCAATAAAATATATTTAAAAAAAAAAGAGTATTCTGTCCTAATAGACAAAAAATGTTAAGAATGCATATATTTTACTCATAAAGGGTAACTAAAATCATCATTGATCTCATAGAAACGATCTCCTCTTGCATGATTGACTTACAATAGGCATTAGGTAGGTAAATACCTATACAGTGGTACCTCGAGATACGAGTGCCCTAACATACGATATTTTTGAGATACGAGCCATCTAGCAAGCGATTTTTGCTTTGAAATACGAGCAACATTTGAGATACGACTAATCACTCGGATTGGCTGGCTGCACACGACCCACCAGTTTACCACGACTCAAGCGTCTCATAGTTTCCCAGGCCTCAAGGTTACGGAACGAATTAAACTCGTATCTCGAGGTATCACTGTACTATGAATCAAAGCTTCCCCATTAAGATGCTGCAACATGTTATAGCACTGCCTCTCTTTAGGAGTTACTACAGACCTTAGCCAATTTCTTCTAGCTTTATTAAGAACTTCAGAGAAGTTCAAGCAGAATTTACCACAGACATTACCTGTAGGCAATAAATACAAAAATAAAATACAAACTCATCAGTTTGTATTGGCCAAGGAGGTCCTATACATCAACCAGGTTCAAATGTTCCTTTGATCCTCATGAGCAAAGAGTATATACTGCTGCCAAAGAGGATATCCCAGGTCTTAAAAACATAAAAATTGTGGGGCACTATTCAATGAATGCTAATGACATTGAAGGAAGACTCGGGGTAAGGGAAGAAGGCAGGTACTTAGAAGTATTACTCTACAAATACATGTTGATTTCTTAAATTAGGGCACCACTACTATTTTAAAATACTCAAGGTTGAATATTTTTATTTAATTCAAACTCTAATTATACTATCAATATTCAAATTTCTTTTCTAACAGAGGGAAAAAAGATGGATTCTTTACATATAATTTTTTAAATATATTTTTTAATAATGGCAAAAATTAATTTGTGGTTTAAAAATTATCTAATTATGCAGTTACTAATAAGAATTTGAAAATTTAAGAACAGAATCTGAAGCTATAATCAGTTAAAATCTGTGTAAGCATTGAATATAGACATTTTAAGGTTAAAACTAGATGTAAAGGGTATGTCTACATTCATGACATATGCAACTATTCCAATAATATATATTTTATTTTATTTTTTAAAATTCCACATTAATAAAAAAGAAACATGTAAATTGACCATCACTACACTACACCCACCAGCCATACAAAGTGAGTATGCAAATTAACTCCCAAAAAGATGGCAGTTAATTTGCATACACAGACTTGGAAGAAGACTGAAAACAGCCTAGAAGGAAGAGGGAGGGAAAGTGGAAAGCAGGGCAATGGCGGAAGCAGGAGGGAAAGTAGGGGGTGGTGGGTTGGTAGCAGCAGAAAGGAAAGTGCAGGGTGGTGGAGGCAATGGGAGGGAATTCTGTCTTGGCGGGCTTCACTCCCTTCTCTGTTTTGCTCAAGTCCCAGGAAGCCCTATTCGTGCAGGAATAGGCCTGAGGAAGCCCTATTCTTTCTGGAATCTTCCTGCAGCAGGCCTCTAGTTATTTAATATACACACAATGAATTTTGATGCAAAAACATATGTAGACAACTATGCAGTTCAATGCAAAATTAAAGAATCTTAATCATTTTATCTGTGTGCCATAGTGTTTAAAATTTCAGGAAGCACTGCTGCAGAGAAACTAAAATACTCAGTAACATTATAATAGATAGCATATTTTTAAATATATTAATCCTTACTTAGAAGTTCCTCAATTGATACCAGTTTATTAGATAAGATTTAGCAGTGATGAATCTTTAAAATATTATGATTCTATTAGTGTATGTGTATGTAAATATATGTATTAATTTTTAGTAAAGGAATACCTAAAATACTTCCCAAGGAGGTAAAAATATTGTTAAGATTATATGATAATTTTAAAAATCATTGAAAAATCAACCTGGAGGCATAGCTTATAGACAAATTGAAAATTAGTGTTTTACTAGTATTTTTAAAAAGGAAATGAAAATTAATTTAGTGATGGTGCTAATATATAGCTTGAAGAGAAGGAATTAAAAATAAAACTAGGAAAATGTTAATCTATTTCACTTCAATTAATGATGAAAGATTTAGAACAGCATAAGATGTGCCTCAGGATTTGCTTAATATACAAGTTATAAAAATAACATGTAATCATCTCTCTATATAAAAGCCTAAGTGACTGTTATGACCAGTAGCTATGACGTGCACTGACCACCAGGGGGAAGACGCTCAATGCAGGAACTATTCCCTAGTGGTCAGTGCAATCACAAAGCCAACCTCCTGTGGCCAGCCAACCTCTCATGGCACCTCCCCCTGGCTGGCCTGCAGCCCCTTCCCCCCACCCAACCCACCAAGCTTACGTGGCCTCTTCCCCTAGGCCCGCCCCATTGGCCTCGACTGGGGTGGGTTGGCTGGCCAATCAGCTCTGATAGGGTAGCACCTCCTCCAAACTGGCTGCCCTAATCAGAACCAATTGGAGTGGGCCAGCCGGCCAACCTTTCATGGTCCCTCACCCCAGCTGGCCTACCCCAATTGGTCCCAGGCCCCAATCAGGGTGGGAGACAGGCCTGATTGGTCCCAACCACTGGTCAGGCTGAGGGATCCCACCCATGCACACATTCATGCACTGGACCTTTAGTGTCTGATAAGTGCATTAATAAATTCTTTATTTTATTCTAAGTTTTACCACTTACTATAATACTATGGTATTTATTGTTCCTGTAAAAAATAATTGAAAATTTGTCCAAATAAGTCTGGAAAAGATATGTGATTCCGTGTATTTATTTTTTGAATGAATACAGGATGAGGCAAAAGTAGGTTTATAGTAATTGATATGGAAAATAATATTATAATTAATAATTAATAAATTATACCATAATTAATAAATAATAACACAAGAATAAATTACAACTGTAATCCTACTTTTGCCCTGAATAATAAATAGTAATTTTAAAATCATTTCTTTATTTTACCTGTAGATTAAAATTAGTGATGAAATGATAGAATCTTAGAACTGAAATAATCTATCTCAGCTTCTTTTATAGCTGACAAAATTAAGCTGAAATATGCAAATTCACTTTCTTGACTCCTTAGTCTCTGTAATTTTTATAAATCTTCCCTCTGTGCTACTTAAAATATCAATGAGAGCAGATGTCAATCTTTCCCAGTACTCAAGAACAAAGAAACAAGAGATAATAGTTATTGTACATAAACATATACAAAACACTGTTAAAGATGATTTATACATTTTTCTCATTTAATCTTAGCAATAATACTGACATATTGGAAATACCATCACTGTTTTACAAAAAAAGAAACTTAGCCATTGAAAAGTTATAGATGATTACCAATTTGTGTAACTATTAAGTAACAGACTGGATCTGAATCCAGGCAGCCTAGTTCTCTAGATCCAAGGACTTTCTTACTACAATTAAAGCCCCTTTCCATGAGAAAAAGTAGAGTGCTCTACTAGTAATATAGTAATAGTATTACTCTATTCCTCAATTATAACTCTTTATTTTCTTCTTAAGGAAGCATTCATGAGTATGTTTCAGCAAAAGTAAAGTTGTAAGAGAGTATATGGGGGTTTAAGAGTGAGGAGAGAGAATCACGAGTGGACTTAAAATTTGCGTCCATTTTTCAAAATAATGCCAGGTATCAGTTTAAGTGTGAGGAATGTGTTTAATTAGAGTTCATTGTTTATATATGAATCCTTAAAGGACAGGATTTTAAAGGCAGTAGTCCTCAATACATGATCTCAACCTGAATTGTTTATGAAAGATGACATTCACAATTCACTCACTTTTACTGATAAACAATGCTTACCTTAGAGATCTAAAAGGCTGGTTCCTTACATTTCTGTTTACTTTTGTTATACTCAAAAGCCCAAGTTTTTCATATCATTTATTACCACAAGTACACTTACTAATATACTGTTTCATATGTTATCTAGTATAGTATGGTCCTATTAAACTTTATTTCCTATTAGCACAAGTTTTTTTTTTTTTCACTCTAACCTCTGAGATTCATGGTCATTCATCATTAAAGTCATCATGTGCTCTCAAGTTCTTTTCCAAAAGTTTCCTTCACTTTGGGTCTAACTGAACCTTGCCTGTACACTGAGTCTTTACTTCCACTGAAGCCCTCTGAAGTGAAGAATGCATGTTCCCATATCCAACTCACCTTAGACCTAGTGGTAGGAGATGTGTCTTCCATTTACCCTGTTGCTATTAACAAATCACCTGGTATTTTGCCATTGTAGTAGGAGCACTGCAATGGTGTGAGCCTTTCCCAATCTGGATTGACTGGATGTGAACCCATAGAAGGTGAAGCAGGGCTGGGATGAGTGGAAGTGGCAGGCAGGAGGTTCAGGGGGCATTGGACTGCCAATTTTGGCCCCATCCTCACAGGCAAGGAACCCCATCAATGCAAGAATGCATGCACCAGGTCTCTAGTTTTTTATAATAGTAAAAGAGAAGTTTCTAGAGTGTTTTTATATGCAATGAAAACATTGCTCATTATAGAAAAAAAATATTGTCCTAACTATAGAATACAGTTATAATGTCCCCAAATATGTTACTCAGATTTGGCACTCTCCAATATTATTTTAAGAACTTGGCATTTTTTCATGTTCTAAGTCCTTTCAATATTGAATGTGTGTGCGGGTGCGTGCGCGCGTGCGCGCACACACACACACACACACACACAAGCACAAAATTCATGCAATCGTGGGTGGTGTCCCTCAGCCCTGCCTGCACCCTCTCTTAGTCTAGATACCTTTGCTTCTTACCACCCACCTGCTTGCTACTCTTTGCCTCTTGGCTCACTGCTCCTTAGCACTACTGTGGAAGTAGGAGAGGCTCTTGCCACCACCACTGTGCTCATCAGCTGTGAGCCTGGCTACTGGCTGAGTGGCATTCCTCCCATGGGAGCACACTGACCACCAAAGGGCAGCTCCTGCATTGGATGTCTACCCTCTGTGGTTAATGTGCATCATAGCAACCAGTCATTCCACTGTAATAGTCACTTAGGCTTTTATTATATAGATGGTTTACATATATTATATTTACTATGTTTTATATATATTATAAATAAAGTGTATATAAGTATTTGGCCACTTCACCAATTAACTCCACTCCCCCAGAGCCTAAACATGTGTAGTAGAATAACTGATCCTTAAAATAATTTTTTTAAATATATAGTTTAATTTTTCAGTTACAGTTGATGTGCAATATTTTATTAGTTTCAGGTGAACAACCCAGTTATGAGGATGTGAGTACCACATTACCTTCTTTATCATCTGGATGCCAAAACTAATTTTTGATATTATCTACCAGTATCACCTTTATCTAAATTATATCTGTGCACTAACCCTTACAGTCTACTAATGGACTGGCTCTCTTTCCCTGTCTACACAGGCCCCAGTGTTACCACTGACCCAATGGCTTTGCTAAAACTTATTCTTCTTAACTTCTCTGGTCTTTCATTATTGTTCCAAGGAAACATATATCCCTGATTGACCCAAGTTTAATCGTTTCTACTTTTACACATGACAGATAAATGCAGCTGTAGGATATTACACAATATTTCTTCCTGGTTCTATAAAAATATGATTTCTAAGACAAACGGAAAAAATAATAAAGATGAAGTGTAACAATAAAACATCTTGCTTTTGGATAAAGAAAACCAAGTTGGTGTTCTTAGTTTTGTTTCTATTTGAAATTGGAACCAAATTATCTGCTGCAAAATAGAAAAGGTATGGGAGAATCCAAGCTGACAGCATAGGTAAACACCTACACTGTTGCCTCGCACAACAATTTCAAAACTACAACTAAAAGACAGAACGGACATCATCCAGAACCACAGGAAAGCTGGCTTAGTGGAAATTCTACAACTAGAAGGAAAGAGAGTGGCTCATGGAGACCCAGAGGAGCTGCAAAAAGCTGAGGTACGGAGACACACGTTTGCAGAGAGCGGGTGTGCGAGTACCTGCTCTATGGCACTAAACCCCAGATCCAACCAAAACTCATATGGGGGGAATTTGGACTGTGAAAAGGGAGAAGTGCATGGAAACTTAGAGTCGGGAAAGGGCAGAAGTCTGGTGGTGCACACAGCACTGCGCGCAGAAGACCAATTGCTGATTGTGCCCCTGGATTTCACGAGAGGGCAGGAGACAGACCCTCCCAACTGTGCCACTTCTAACTCCACTAAACCTCAGTTTCGGATGAAACCCTGGGAATCCAGACTCATATAGTCCCGGGATGCAGGGGAGCCAGAAAGGCAGCAGTCTAGAGGCACTGTGCGAGCGCGCACATGCACAGGGACCACTCCAGCGATTACCCAGTCACATGAGACCCAGGGGCCATGGAGGGCTGGGCTGTCTGGAAGGAAAGGTAGCCCATTAAACCCTGAGACCCCACCCATCCCAAGCTCAACAGAGAGACTTTGCAAGTCTTGTATCATAAGGCTGAATCCAACACAGAAGTTCTCCCAGCATAGTGAAAATGTGGAGACAAAGAAAGAGATCACAAACAAAAGAAATGGAGGAAAACAAATGACTGGATATAGAGTTCAAAACCATGGTTATAAGGTTTTTCAAGAATATCCTAGAAAGGATGGATAAATTTAGTGAGACTCAAGAGGAGATGTAAAAGGACCAACTGGAGATGAAGAAGAACCAACTAGAGATGGAAAAGGAACAACTAGAAATTAAACATACACTGACTGAAATAAAAAATATTATATAGAGACCTAACAGCAGACTAGAGGAAGGCAAATATCAAGTCAAAAATTTGAAATATAAAGAAGCACAAAACACTCAACTGGAAAAGCAAGAAAAAAAAGGAATCCAAAAATGTCAAGATAATGTAAGGAGCTCCTGGGAGTTTCAAGCGTACCAACCTCAGAATGGTGGGGGTGCCAGAAGAAGAGAGAGAGCAAGATACTGAAAACCTATTTGAAGAAATAATGATTGAAAACTTCCAACATCTGGTGAAAGAAATAGACTTACAAGTCCAGGAAACACACAGAACCCCATATAAAAGGAATCCAAAGAGGACTAACCAAGGCACATCATAATTAAAATACCAAGAGCAAAAGACAAAGAGGGAATATTAAAAGCAGCAAGAGAAAAACAGTTCATTACCTACAAGGGAGCACCCATATGATTGTCAGCTGATTTTTAACAGAAACTATGCAGGATAGATGGGAGTGGCAAGAAATATTCAAGGTGATGAATAGCAAGAACCTACAACCAAGAATACTCTATCCAGCAAAGCTATCATTCAGAATTGAAGGGCAGATAAAGTGCTTCACAGATAAAACCTAAAGGAGTTCAACTCCAAATCAGTATTATATGAAATGCTGAAAGGTACTCTTCAAGAAGAGGAAGAAGAAAAAGGTAAAAGATAAAAAATTATGAATAACAAATACATATCTATCAACAAGTGAATCTAAAAATTAAATGAATTAAAAATTTGATCAACAGAATAAACGTGAATATAATAGAATCAGGAGCACAGAAAGGGAGTGGACTGATAAATCTCAGGGGGAAACAAGGTGAGGGTTGTGCAGGGAGAGACTGGACAAAAATCATACACCTATGGATGAGGTCAACGGGAGAGAGGTAAGGGTAGAGGGAGGGGTGTTAGCCAGGTGGAGAGGACCTATGGAGGGGAAAAAAGAGAAACAAATGTAATAATCTGAATAATAAAGATTTAATTTAAAAAAAGAAAGAAAAGGTGTGGGAAGTGTGGTAAACAGAAAATGGATATGGGAAATATAAATTATCTACTATAAAATAGAAATTACCTTTGGCAATTTTAAATTTATTTTTAGTATATATGTGTTTTTGTGTGTATATGTGTGTTACCATGTACCATATAATATCTTCTGAGAGCACAGGCAGATGGCATTTGTCCTCAAGAAGCTAAAAATTATGGGGGAAATATTAATGTGTTTTTAAAATATATTTTATTGATTTTTTACAGAGAGGAAAGAAGAGGGATAGAGAGTTAGAAACATCCATGAGAGAGAGACATTATTCAGCCGCCTCCTGCACGTCCTCTACTGGGGATGTGCCCGCAACCAAGATACTTGCCCTTGACCGGAATTGAACCTGGGACCTCTCAGTCCATCTGCCGATACTCTATCCACTGAACCAAACTGGTTTCGACAGATTAATGTTTTTAAAGGGTAGGAATTATATAAATACTATTGTTGTGATAAGTGCCTCAAAGGAAAGGCTAGGTGTATAATAAGAGCATAAAATATAGATAATTAACCTAGGCAGAAGTAATTTTTTGAAAACTAATTAGCAACAGTTGTCAGTTATAAAAAAAAAGTTATGAGCAGGAAAAATATATTTCAGTAATAAAGTCTATCATGTTATAAAGACCAAAAATATAATGTTTGTCTATAAATAAACAATAAAAAAAGGCTTGTTAGGATAGTAACAAGAGTAATACTTCCTAAGATGAGATGGGGTATTTGTCAGGAGGCATGTTTTAAAGGTATCTTAAGACCTTTCAAAAATTCAGAAGGTGTGATGAGAAGACATTTAAGGACTATAAGCAAGTTAAATAGATATATCTATGTATTAACAATTTAGTCATTTCATGGATAATTATTAGTATGAAGAAGACAACATTAAATAGGCAGAAACTAGTTAACAGGTTATTGCAACACTTTGAACAAAAAATGATGATGGAGTCCTTAGAGAAAGTGCAGATAAAGATATGTTTCTTTTTCCCCTGTCCTCTCTGGGTATGATGCCTGAAACAATGGGAGCCATCTTGCTGCCAACCAGAGGATGAAGCCACACTTAGCATTCAGAACTAGAGTCCTTGTAGGTATTACTGATTTCTTGAATAAATTAAGCCTGAAGCTGAATGGGATTTCCAGTTATGAGAATTGAGGCCTAGAGAAAAGACTTCTGTGGTAGAAAAGGGACTATTATGAAAGATTCCAAATGTAATTTTTAAGAGAACTGGATTTCTTTAAGACATAATTCTTTCTTAAGGAATTTTGAAGAATAAGAGACCATATTCAGAGAGAGGGGATGTTTTAATTAGTAATTTTGTGGATGACAAGTTTTGAATGAGTCAAGCTGTAAGAAAAGATTACTTCATTAATAATAAAGTAGTTAAGAAAAGGAAATAATTGAATTGATTAGATTATCAGTGCGAAATCTGAACACATCTCTGATGATGGTAGAAAATTTGTGGGAGAAGAAAAGAGAATATGAGTCTGGGTACAAGTCTTTAAATAATGAGCAAAAATGAGAAGGAAGAAAGTAAATAATGGAAATAAGAATACTGTAATTATATAACTATGAGTCTCAATAAGTAAGTAGACATTAATATAATTGACATGACATTAAAGTCAAAACTTAGATGCACAGGAAATGTGAAAGAATGCGCTACTTACAATTGGGAGAGCACAGAGTAAATGGTAAGTCAATTGTCATTTGAAATTCAGAGATGAAAATAAAAATTCAGAGGTGGAATAGAAGTTTTTTTGTTTGTTGGTTGGTTTTTATTGTTTTTTTTTTGTTTGTTGGTTGTTTTTTATTGTTAATTTTATTGTTTTATTGTTATTGTTGTTGTTTTTTTGTTTGATGTTTGGTTTTTATTGTTTTTTATTGTTAATTTTATTGTTAATTTTTTTTTGCAGCATAAACTCTGAAAGACACAAGGAAAACTTTAACCAGTATGGGGATGATACAAAAGTTAAATACAAAGCAAGAAAAACCAAATCATTCTGAGAATTAGAGTACACAAGAATATAAATAACAGGAAAAGGTGCTACTACATTAGTCATTGACACATCATAAATGCATTAGAGTCATGGTAGATTTCTTTTTCATTATATCTTGGAGGGTTTGTATTTATGATTAATTGTATGCATTCTGTGAAGAAAGTCCTGCTATTTGTTATGAAGTAAAGTATCATTTCTTCTGTAGGAGATAACATCTGCATGGGTAGGGTAACAAGGAATAGCCAAAAAAAATCAGTTTGTTAATCATAGGAGGAAATAAAATATCTCTAAAAATATTAACCTTACATTTTAAAATATATTCAAGTGAGATTATCAATGTCAACACATTAATGTTAAAAGTCTAAATACTAAATATTATTTACATGATAAACCAATCATCATATTTCAACATAGCATTTATTATTTCTGTCTTAGTATCTGCTTATTGGAGGACTCAGCTAACAAGAGCATCAATTTCCAATATCAGGATTAGACAAAAAACACCATGAGCAACATCATGCCAATAAATTTTAAAATTTAACTAAAATGGATAAATTTACTCGCAAACTTTACCTCTTACATAAATTGAATTTATGCTTAAATACTTTCCCATAAGTTTAGTTTTCTGTATTCACCTCCTTACTGCTGGATCCCCAAGCGTAAAGGAAACATAATATCAAGGTAAAACAAATATTTTTAGAAAGGGAAAAAGAAAAATATCTTTGTGAATGATTTTATATGGTTTGAATAAACTTGATAACAAAAGCTGACAAAGATATTATAAGAATCCAAATGTAGGCCAATATAAATGCAAATATCAAAGCAAAATATTAATAAATGAAAACCATTGTTGCCCAGCGAGTGTGGCTGTGATTGAGCATCAACCAATGCACCAAAAAGACACAGATTTGATTCCTGGTCAAGGCACAAGTCTGGATTGCTGGCTCGATCCCTAGTGGGGGCAGTCAGGAAGCAATGGACTGATGTTTCTCTCTCATCAATGTTTCTATCTATCTATCTCTCTCCCAACCTCTCTCTCTAAAACTCAATAAAAATATTTTTATTTTTAAAAACCTTTATTGTTCAGATTATTCAGTTGTTCCTCTTATTTCCCCTCCCCCCAGTTCCCACCCCACCCTATGCCCTTCTCCCCACAGTCCTCATCCATAGGTGTATGATTTTTGTCCAGTCTCTTCCCGCACTCTGCACACCCCTTTCCCCCTGAGGTTTGTCAGTCCACTCCCTTTCTATGCCCCTGATTCTATTATATTCACCAGATTATTCTGTTTATCCTATTTTTTATTCACTTGATTTTTAGATTCACTTGTTGATAGATAAGTATTTGTTGTTCATAATTTTTATCTTTATCTTTTTTCTTCCTCTTCTTCTTAAAGAATACCTTTCAGCATTTCATATAATAATGGTCTCATGATGATGAACTCCTTTAGCCTTTTCTTATCTGTGAAGCTCTTTATCTGCCCTTCAATTCTGAATGATAGCTTTGCAGGGTAGAGTAATCTTCGTTTTAGGTTCTTGTTATTCATGACTTCAAAAATTTCTTGCCACTTCCATCTCCATAGTTTCTGTTGAAAATTAGCTGGCAGTCATATAGTTGCTCCCTTGTAGGTAACTAAGTGTTTTTCTCTTGCTGCTTTTAATATTCTCTCTTTGTCTTTTGCTCTTGTCATTTTAATTATGATGTGTTTTGGTGTAGTCCTCTTTAGATTTATTTTATTTGGGGTTGTCTGCCATTGTTTCTGTCATTATTTCTTCTAATAGGTTTTCAGTATCTTGCTCTCTCTCTTCTTCTGGCATTCCTATAATTCAGATGTTGGTACGCTTGTCCAACACTTCCCAGAGGCTCCTTAAACTATCTTCATATTCTTTTATTCTTTTTTCTTTTTGTTTATCCTGTTGGGTGTTTTTTGTTTCTTTATATCTCAAATCTTTGACTTGATTCTTATGATTCTCTAGTCTGCTGTTGGATTTCTGTATATTATTCTTTTATTTCAGTCAGTGTGTGCTTAATTTCTAGTTGGTCCTTTTTCATATCCTCAAGAATCTCACTAAATTGATCAACCTTTTCTAGGAAATTATTGGAAAACCTTATAACCATGGTTTTGAACTCTATATCCAGTCATTTGCTTTCCTCCATATCTTTCATTTGTGACCTATTTCTTTTTCTTCACATTTCCCTGAATTGATAGAGTGGTTTTGTGTGCTAAGTGTCTTATAGGGCCCAGTGGCTCAGCCTCCCTAGTTACCTGAGGTGGACACTCTTGGTGCACCCTTTGTGTGCTGTATGCACAGTCTTGTTGTAGTTAAGCCTTGATTGTTGTTGGTATCACTGGGAGGAATTGACCTCCAGGCCAATTGGTTGTGAGGATCAGCTGTGTCTACAATTGGAGAACTTCTGTGCTGGAGACACCCTTATGGGGCAAGAATTGCTTCAGTAGAGCTTCGGTACTTACTGAGTCTGCCTCTTCAGTGTGTCACTTATGGATCTGAGGAGTTGTAATCTGGATGGTCCTACTCTGACCCCTGGGTACAATGGCTCTTGGATCTCCAATGAGGTGCTAACTTAGCCTCTGCCTGAGGCTACCCAGCAGGAACTATGAAGAGATCTGTAGATTCCTCTTCTTTGTTTGTTTTTTGCAGATGCCCAGGATGAGGGCCAGCTGTGAAGCAATGCAAGCTGCTGTGGGGCCTTTGGGACTTCTTTTGAATGTTCTGGGTCTTTCTGACTCAGCTGCAGTTTGTTAGGTAAATTTAGATTTCAAAGGACCAGGCCATTCATATGCATGCAGCTTGGGTGGGGCAGGGTCTCAGGGAATTAACATGGCAGAGCAAACTGAAGTGGCTTCCTATCAGCTCTGCCCTAAGTGGCCCCATATCTCAGTGTCCCTCGGTAATCGCCGCAAGCACCTCTGAGAGAAAGCCCCCCTCAAGTTCCATCCGCTGCAGACAGTCCAGTTTCTTCCCATATGAGTCTGAGCCCCCAGAGTCTCGTCCAGAACTGGAGTTCAGAGCGGTTGGGAGCTTGTGTCTCCCTGTGGATTGAAAAAGCCAGCTGTGTACTCAGTTGCCAGCCCTCTCCATGCATGTGCCTCTGTACCTCTGCACTTTACTTTCGCAGCTCCTCTGAGTCTCAGTGTACTTTTCTCTTCCTTTCTAGTTGTAGAATTTCCACTCAGCCAGCCTTCCTGTGGTTCAGAATGATGTCCATTTTTTCTTTTAGTTGTAGTTTTGAAGTGGTTGTGTACGGCAGCAAGTTCAGGTGTTTACCTATGCTGCCATCTTGGTTTCTCCCAATAAAAATATTTTTAAAAATTATCGTTATGTAGACAATAATGTATTACAATTATTTTAAAAGTACAAGGTTTGTATTAATTAAAATAGAATAATATAAGAAAAATAGAATGATAGCCACAATAAATACAAAATACCCATGAATGATGAAAGATAAGAAAAGGATGAACAGAAACTCCCTTAATCTGATTAGGAATATCTAAAAACATCTATGTCACATCACAGTTAATGAACTATTGTTAATTTTTCCCTGGAGATTATTAAAGTAATGTATCATATTTATATACTGGGTCAATCAATATAGTAAAGATATCAATTATCCATCTGTCTATGTTAATCTACACAATTCCGTGTAAAAAATCAGGGCTTTCTATAGTAAAATCAAAATTTATATAGAAGTTCAAATTGGCCTAAAATATCCAATATAATCTTAATATAAGAAAATAAGCTGAACAATAAAATACATTATAAAGCTAAAATAATTAAGATTGTGTTGTATTAACTGAAGGAAAAACAAACTATAAAATAGTGAATCCAGAAACAAAAACACACAAATTAAATCACTTGATAATCACTTATAACAAAGAGAAATAGCATAGAAAATTTATAATTTCAAAACAATTTTGCTGAATAACTTGTTTATTTGGGCCACTACTTTATACTATATGCAAAAATAAATTCCAAATAGCTTTTATATTTAAATGTAAAAGAGAGTCTATAATAATAAAAGCATCATATGCAAGTCAACTGAATGACTGAACAGCAGAACAACCGTCCAGTCGACCTTCCAGACAACCATGCTATGACACACACTGGCTCCAGGCCAGCCAAGGTGGATACAGATGAGATTGGTCAAGGGACCTGCCATCACCCCACAATTGCCCCAAAGAGGGAGTCCTAGGCCACCCAATGTGAGAAAATGGATTATGGAGCCCCTTATGCAGGGGGATAGATCACTGAGTCCCAGATGGATTGCCTCAAAGAGGGAGGCCCATGCCACTCAGTGGCTGCAATGGGAGGTGAAGCTGGCATCAGGAGGAGTCTGGGCACCTGGCAGAGCTTGGCAGTGGAGTGGCAGTGGTGCCTGCAGTCGACCCGGGCTCTGGGGACATTGCCTCCATCCATGGCTTCTGCAAGGCTGGACTGCCACTCCTCCTGCTAGGATGCCTGGGCAGATCCTAGACTCTTCTCCGACTGTGGTCTTTCTGCCAGGGCTCAGCCTTCTCACCAGACTCCCCAGTTCCACCCTGACTGCAGAGGAGCTGAAATACGCTGACATCTGCAACATCCAGGCCATGATCTCCCCCTTTGCACTTTCTGAAAGTGAAACTGGGCAAGAGGCCTCATCCTGTGAAAAGTGAGCTAGATGAGGAAGAGGAGCGGAGGAAAAGGTGCAGGGAAAAGAACAAAGTGGCGACAGCCCTGTGCCAGAAAAAGAAGGAATGGACGGAGTTTCTGCAGCAGAAATCTGAGTGGCTGGAGCTCATGAATGCAGAGCTGAAAACCCAGATGGAGGAGCCGAAGCAGGGGTGGCAGCAGTTCCAGAAGGCAATCCCCTGCTGGAGTAGCTGGAGAAGAAGTGACCATGGGCTGGGAGGAAGAAGAAGAGAAAAAGGAGATGGAGAGGGAGGAGGAGGAGGGTCCCAGAGGGCTCTTCTTTGCTGCATGAAAAACTACAATGACACTTAGCACAGCCAGCATTGGCCAGGCTTTTTTGTGAAACTCAGATCAGCCACACCAGGGGAAGAAACCGAGGTTGATGAAACCCAGGACCAAGTGCTGAGAACACAGTAGTCCTAAGGAAAAGCCTGTTCTGCCTGGGCCAGGTTTGCAGGAGACAGGACAGAGGCTCTAGGCCAGAAAGATGCCCAATCAGGCAGCTATGGGCACTTTGGTCTCTCCACCAGGGCACCCATTCAAAAGACCTCCAAGCAGCCAGGAAAAGCCATCAACTGCAACCAAAATTAGGCTGAGGATAGAATTCAGAGTGAAACTGCAATCTGCCTGCTCCTAGCCCTAACCCTGACCCTGATCCTAATGCAAGGCTAGAGAAGGGAATAGTGCCAGGCCGTGCTATACCAACCCACCATGGACCAGCTCAGTTCTGCCCCAAGTGGCAGCTGGAGTGCACCCTTGCTGGCCCTGCTGGAGTTGCTGTGGGCATGAGGGACAAGCACCCTTCCAAAGCACATATCCACTGAATGGTTAGAGACTGGCTGTCTGGCAGGACTTTCAACTACACATGTTTTTTATACATTTTTAAAAATATTTTTTTTTACAAAAAAAGATTTTATACAAGCAATATATAATTGGATGTCTATAATCAGTCAATGTGATATAGTATAAATATGCTATGGTTTGTTGCTACAATCAGATATTCAGTAGTTATGGCCATTGTGTATAATTTCTAAGTACTGTAGTCTCTGGGTGTTGGGTGTGGCAGGGGCGTGGTGTGGTGCATTCCCATTCATCCTGCTAAACCCTTCATAGTACTCAGTTCTGTATCACTCAGTAAACACTACCCTTATTTTAAAAAAAAAGTGAGGGAGGGAGGCCCAGGCTACCCAGGCCAGACAAGCAAATGCATCCCATGCCTGTCACTTGCAGAGGGAGGCAACTGATGGTAGGAGATAGGGGTAGCACCGCACAGATGACAAGCAGTGGTGGCAGCAGGGGTGGGACCAGCTGCTGGCAGCCAAGGGAAGAAAAGCCCCAATAGGCTCTGATTGCCAGCCAGGATTAAGGACCTTACTCAAGGGGTCCCAGATTGCTAGAGGGCACAGGCTGGGTTGAGGGACCCCCCTGAGTGCATGAATTTTGTGTGCTGTGCCTCTAGTACAATAATGATAGAAGATAGAAAAAGGCACTACATTTGGGGAAAATGGTGGATGAATAGGCAGACCTGTCCTACACCCTCATCTTAATGCCATATTGAAAATACTACCAAATTAGAGAATATTCTCCTGGAATTAACAACTGAGATCCAGCTGAGGAGGACACATATATCAAGGAAAGACAGAAAACACCTGGAGACCTGTAGGAAGGGTGAGGCCATGAGAGTAGAGGACCCAGTTTCCAAGGGCTGCAGGCCAGCAGGCCAAGAGAGGAGAGATCAATGGGATAAAAGGTTCTGTTCCCTCAGAAGATAGAGGCCCAAAGCCCAGGCTGGGATCCACAATCTGGAGTATCAGTCATGACCTGAGTTCACAAAGGCTACAGGGCTGCTGGAAGTAGTAGCCAGGAGTCCTACATTTGATCTTTATAGGCATTCTAAACTGAAAAGGCCGTTTTTTGTTTTTTTTTCATGAGAAGAACTAACTCCTCCCCATACCTTTAGGACAGGTGATACAGTCTATGCCACCCTAAGGAGATCTGCATGCCACACCCTGCATTTTGAACTTTTCAGAGGAAACAAAGGCAAAGATCAAGCTTATGGTCTGAACAGTCTCAAGGAGCTCTCAAAGACTAGATTGGAGAACGGGCTTTTACCAGACTGTAAAAACCCCAGGTTCCCAGCCAATTCCATTGGCCTCCATAGTAGGATCTCTGTCCAGCCAAAGGCAGAGTAATATTTTGGGCCACTTAGGAAGGAGTGTCTCTGGGGGGAGCGGGCTGGAGGGCGAGCCCAGCGGCCTCTGTGGGCTCGGAGGGCGGCTCCGCGGCGGTGCAGCAGCTGCCCTCGCTCTGAGGCCCGAGGATGGGCCGCGCCTGCCCTCCCATGAGCCCCGAGTGAGGCCAGGCGCTTCCCCCCGCGTCCCTGAGCGCAGCACCGCGGCAACCAGAGTGGAGCCGGAGCATGTAGGACGAACGATCGGCCCCAGAACAAACGAGACCCCAGGACATCATACCCCAGCAGAACTCTGAGCCCGCCATGGCTAAACCCCAGGTGGTCATCGCCCGGTGTTACGTCCAAGCTGTATGCGAGCGCCCCTGAATTCTACCCTTCAGGTTATTCTAACTATACCGAATCCTAAAAGGATGGCTGTAAGGATTACCCACTCTATCTGAATATGTTCAGGATTTCTTGAATCATCTTACGGAGCAGCCTGGCAGTTTTGAAACGGAAATTGACCAGTTTGCAGAGACACTGAATGGGTGGGTTACAAAGACAATGCTTTGCAAGAACTTGTGGAACTTGTCTATCAACAGGCCAAGTCCATTCCGAATTTCTCCTACATGGGAGCTCGCCTGTGTAATTACCTGTCCCATCACCTGACAATTAGCTCACAGAGTGGTAACTTCCGCCAATTGCTACTTCAAAGATGTCGGACTGAATATGAACTTCGAGATCAAGCTATAAAGGGGGATGAAGTAGCTAAAAAATGATTCCATGCTTTTGTGCTCTTTCTGGGAGAACTTTATCTTAAGCTGGAGATAAAAGGAACAAATGGACAGGTTACAAGAGCAGATATTCTTCAGGCTGGTCTTCGGGAGTTGCTGAATGCCCTCTTTTCTAACCCTGTGGATGATAATCTAATTTATGCAGTAAAATTATTGAAGTTGACAGGGTCAGTGCTGGAAAATGCCTGGAAGGAAAAAGGAAAGACGGACATGGAAGAAGTTATCCAGAGGATTTGAAAATGTCGTCCTGGATGCACACTGCAGCAAGGACGTGAAACAGATGCTCTTGAAGCTTGTAGAGCTCTGGTCAAGTAACTGGAGTAAAGTCCATATAACCTCAACATAAGAGAAGCAACACCTGAATTGGGTGTGGCAGGGGCATGGTGTGGTGTGGTGCAACACACCTTCTCACCAGACAGAGTAATATTTTGGGCCACTTAGGAAGGAGTGTCTCTGGGAGGACACTCCCATTTTTCTGTTCTGTCTGCCATTTCTGGGTTTTCTGTTATTTACTTAGGAGCTAACCACTGCCAGGCACTATCTTTTGGTTCAGACCATAAGCTTGATCTTTGCCTTTGTTTCCTGATAGTTGAAAATGACCCCAACTATTTTATGAATGAACCAACGATTTATACATCTGATGGTGTTCCTTTTTTTTTCATATATTGTATTGAGTTTTCACAGAGAGGAAAGGAACAGGATAGAAATTCAGAAACATCGATGAAAGAGAGACATCGATCAGCTGGCTCCTGCACATGCCCCATTGGAGATATGCCCGCAAGCAAGGTACATGCTCCTGACCGGAATCGAACCCAGGACCTTTCAGTCCGCAGGCCTACACTCTATCCACTGAGCCAAACCAGTCTCCGCGAGATTGGTGTTCCTTTCACTGCAGCTGATTCAGATTACCAAGAGAATTATCAAGAGTTACTTGAAAGAGAAGACCTTTTTCCAGATAATGAAGAAAATGGAACAGATTTCTCAGGCACTGGTGATCCATACTTGGATGACATTGGTGATGAAATAGACCCAGAGATAGAAGAAGCTTATGAAAAGTTTTGTTTGGAATCAGAGCGTAAGCAAAAACAGTAAAGTTAAATTTCAACGCATCCGTTTTATAAAGCGGTTTAGGTTATGCTGACTTAGCAGAAAACTGGAATGCAGGAAAATGTGTCACACTTATACCAAATTAAAGATGTTGAGTTATGTTACTAATGTATGCAACTTTAATTTTTTTTAATTAATTTTTATTAATTTTTTATACATATCTCCCCATTGACCCCCCTCCCTCCCAGGCGTACCCCGACCCCCCAGTGTCTGTGATCATTGGTTATGTTTATAAGCATGCATACAAGTCCTTTGATTGATCACTTATTTACCTCACCTAACTTTAATCTTTCTGCTATAATTTCACAGTCTGTTTGATGCTTTATGATTTTTGTCCTCCTGAGAATTATCAGTCTACTCCCTTTCTGTGCTCCTGATTCTATTATATTCACCAGTTTATTCTGTTGATCAGATTTTTAATTCACTTAATTTTTAGATTCACTTGTTGACAGATGTGTATTTGTTGTTCATAATTTTTTGTCTTTTACCTTTTTCTTCTTCCTCTTCTAAAAGGGTACCTTTCAGCATTTCATATAATACTGGTTTGGAGTTGATGAACTCCTTTAGCTTTTTCTTCTCTGTGAAGGTCTTTATCTGCCCTTCAATTCTGAATGATAGCTTTGCTGGATAGATTATTCTTGGTTGTAGGTTCTTGTTGTTCATCACGTTGAATATTTCTTGCCACTCCCGTCTGGCCTGCATCGTTTCTGTTGAGAAATCAGCTGACAGTCGTATGGGTGCTCCCTTGTAGGTAATAAACTGTTTTTCTCTTGCTGCTTTTAATATTCTCTCTTTGTCTTTTGCTCTTGGCATTTTAATTATGATGTGTCTTGGTGTAGTCCTCTTTGGGTTCCTTTTCTTTGGGGTTCTGTGTGCTTCCTCGACTTGTAAGTCTATTTCTTTTACCAGATGTGGGAAGTTTTCAGTCATTATTTCTTTAAACAGGTTTTCAGTATCTTGCTCTCTCTCTTCTTCTGGCACCCCCACAATTCTGATGTTGGTATGCTTGAAGCTGTCCCAGAGGCTCCTTACATTATCTTCACATTTTTGGATTCTTTTCTCTTCTTGCTTTTCCAGTTGAATGTTTTCTGCTTCTTTATATTTCAAATTTTTGACTTGATCCTTGCCTTTCTCTAGTCTGCTGTTAGTACTCTGCGTAATAGTATTCATTTCAGTCAGTGTATTTATTATCTTCTCTTGGGTCTCACTAAATTTATCCATCTTTTCTAGCATATTCTTGCAAAACCTTATAAGCGTGGTTTTGAACTCTATATCCAGTCGTTTTTTTTTCCTCCATTTCTTTTGCTTGTAATCCCTTCCCTTGTCTTGGCATTTTCACTGTGCCGGGGAAACTTTTGTGCTGGATTCAGCCGAAGAAGCCTCTGCTGAGCTTGGGAGGGGTGGGGTCTCAAGGCTTAAGGGATCGCCTTGCCTTCCAGTCGGCCCCGCCCTCCACGGCCCGAGTCTCACGTGACTGGGTAATGGCTGGAGCGGTCCTTGTGTGCGCGCACCCGCAGCGCCTCCAACCGCTGCCTTTCTGGCTCCCCTGCAAACCAGGACCACACGAGTCTAGGTCCCCAGGGTTTCGCCCAAAACAGGGGCCCAGTGGACTCAGAAGTGGCACAGATCGGAGGGTCTGTTTCCCGCCCACTCGAGAAAGCCAGCGGCACAATCAGCAATCCGTCCTCCGCGTGGTGCCGTGCGCGACCAGACCTCCGATCCTTTGCAACTCCCCTAAATTTCCGTGCACTTCTCCCTTTTCACAGTTCAAACTCCCCCCATATGAGTTTCGGCTGGATCTGGGGTTTAGTGTTGTAAGAGAAGGGGTTCAATGCCGTTGGGAGTCTCCATTTCCCTCCCGCCAGAGAAAGGCAGCCAGGTACTCCGGCACCACTCTCTCAGCGCGCTCGTCTCCGTACCTCAGCTTTTTGCAGCTCCTCTGGGTCTCCGAGAGCCCCTCTCTTTCCCTCTAGTTGTAGAACTTCCACTCAGCCAGCTTTCCTGTGGTTCTGGATGATGTCCGTTCTGTCTTTTAGTTGTAGTTTTGAAATTGTTGTGCGAGGCAGCAGTATAGGTGTTTACCTATGCCGCCATCTTGGATTCTCTCCGCAACTTTAATTTTATCACTCTCTGCCAAAATAAACTTTATCCCCTATAACTTAAAATGTGCATATATACAAGATAGTTTATTATGTACAGTTAATTTCACTGTTTTGGCTGCAATAAAATTGATTTTAAAATAAAAAAATAATAAAAAAGGAAGGAGTGTCTCAGGAAAACACACCCATCATATTCCCTAAAAGCTAAAGGGAACCTACCCCACCTAAAGCTCTTTCAGAAATAGACTTTTGAGTAATTAAGATTGACAGCTGGATAACAGGCAAAAAAACAGGCAGAAGAAGAGTCCAGGGAACCAGAGAAATTATGTTAACCAGCCCTTGTCCCTGTGATGTTAACAAATCTACTTTAGAGGGTAAATTGGCTTCTCCCATTTGTAGCCAAGGCCTGTGGAGACAGACATAATTGGTGGAAACTTCAAACAAGTTGCTGAAAGCCAAAAGATGGTGCCTGGCAGTGGTTAGCTCCTAAGTAAATAACAGAAAACCCAGAAATGGCAGACAGAACAGAAAAATGGGGTCCAAAGCAAACTCTCATGGGGCATTAAATAAAGTCAGCTGAAATTAAGGCCACTTAACTTTTTTTTTTCTTTTCTCTTTTTTCCTCACTTTTTCTACTCTCTTATTTTTATTAGGTTTACTCTTTTCTTTCCCCCCATTCTTTTAAATTTATCTTCTTTATTTATCTACTTTATTGAGTTGTTACTATTCTTATCTCTGTTATTTCATTTATATATCTAATTTTTCTCTTCCCTTCACATACTCAACTTATCTTGCTTTCACTACTCAATTTTTTTCTCTTTTCTCTCTCCTTTCTTTTTCTCATGTTTTCTTTCTTATCTTTTCCCCCTCTTTTTCTTATTTTAGGTCTTTCTGATTACTTTTTTATTTTTAACTTCAAAATTTTTATTGTCTTTTCATTTCTTTATCCCTCCTTTATTCTAAACTGTCCTCCTCCCCCTATTCTTCTAATTCTTATTTTCTTTATTTAAGCTTTGCGTGTACATATTCTACTCTCCCCTTTATTTTTGTTTTTTGCTTGTCCTTTTTTTGTTTGTTTGTTTAGTTAGTTCAGTGATCGGCAAACTCATTAGTCAACACAGCCAAATATCAATAGTACAACAATTGAAATTTCTTTTGAGACCCCAATTTTTGAACCTTAAACTTCTTGTAATGCCACTTCTTCAAAATAGACTTGCCCAGGCTGTGGTATTTTGTGGAAGAGCCACAATCAAGGGGCCAAAAAGTCACATGTGGCTCACAAGCTACATTTTGCCGACCACTGGGTTAGTTGAATGGTTGGCTGGTTTTGTTTCCTCCCATATTTTTCTTTATTTTTCTCCTATTGCTCTATTTTCTCTTTCCTAATTCTCTCTTCTCTGGTGGTTGCTTTTGTTGGTAATGTAGAGATCTTGTATAGATTCTTGGTTTTTTTTTTTGTTTTGTTTTGTGTGTGTGTGTGTGTGTGTGTTTTGCCATGTTTTGACATGTTGCATTTTATTCTGTTCAGTCAGCACCTCCACAACAGCCTCCAGGATTTGGTCAGGGGTGAGCCACATAGTCAGCCACCCTGAGAGGTGAATCCACTCATGAACAGGACAATAACATTTAAGATAAAATTACAACAGGAGATCCCAAAGAACTCAAGTTGGCTTTCCCACAACACTGAACTCAGGATTTCTAAGAGACTCCACTACTGGGTTCCACAAAACACCTACTACATTCGACCATCCCACAATGACTTGGATACATAGTAGTTTGATCTAAGATAGTGGTCAGCAAGCTCATTAGTCAACAGAGCCAAATATCAACAATACAATTATTGAAATTTCTTTTGAGAGCCAAATTTTTTAAACTTAAACTTCTTCTAATGCCACTTCTTCAAAATAGACTAGCCCAGGCTGTAGTATTTTGTGGAAGAGCCACACTCAAGGAGCGAAAGAGTCACATGTGGCTCACAAACCCTGGTTTGCTCTAAGACATAGAAGCAAAAAAATGGGGAGACAAAGAAATAACCCACAAATATAAGGGGAAAAAAAGCACCAGAAAATGAACTAAATGAAATAGATCATGTAATGTGTCAGATAAAGAATTCAAAGTGATGGTTATAAGGGTGCTTAAACAAGTTAATTTTCAAATAACAAAATGACAATTAAAAGTAGTTGAATGAGAAATACACTAATATGAATAAGAACCTAGAGGAAATGAAGAATGATAGGTGCAATAAAGAATACCCTGGAAGGTTCCAATAGTAGACGAGAAGAAGCTGAGTGAGAAATCAGTGAGTTAAAAACAAGGTAGATGAAAAATACCAAAGAGAGCAGAAATTGGAAAAAAAGAATTAAAAATCAGGAGGAAACAACTGACCCCAAAGAAATACAAAAGATCCTAAAAATATATTATGAATGACTTTATTCCAAAAAAAAAACTGGACAGCCTGGATGAGATTGATACATTCCTTGAAAAATATAATCTTACAAAACTCTTTGAGAAGAATCAGACAATTGGAGTAGGCCAATACCCACTGATGAAATTGAAGCAGTAGTTTAAAAACTTTCAGCAAACAAATATGTGGTCCAGACAGCTTCACATGGGAGTTTTACCAAACATTCAAAAAAGAACAAACACCTATACTCCTCAAACTATTCCAAAAAATTTAAGAGGCAGGAAAACTTCTAAGCTCTATCTACAAGGACAGCATTACCCTAATTCCAAACTAGATAAAGATACTACAAAGAAGGGGAGGAGAAAATGGCGGCGGAGTAGACGGACGTGTCTGGAGCTTTGTCGCTGGGCAGAGGGAGAGAGAGCGGCTGAGAGTTGCATTGAGAGTGTTTGTTGGCAAGCTAGGAGTCAGTTGTCCTCCAGGGGAAGGCGGGGAACTGCTGGAGGAGGCTCTCCCGGCCAGGAAGCAAATATTTATTAAGCAGCTAATATATCCAGGTCCTCAACTTGGTTTCTAGAATAGAATAGTGAAAAAAAAAAAAAAGTAAAGAACTCTGTCTTTACAGGACCTAAATTCTCATTGAATGAGGCAGACATAAAAAATTAAGAGTAATGTAAAATATGAATTTCTTAGGTAAATACATTACTGTACATCATTAGTACTATAGAAGAAGAAGAAAGGATAGTAGAATAAAAGGCATTTGGGAATGCTAAAGATAAAATATAATGAATTTTCAACATGGTAATCAGAATAAGCCTTACTGAAAATATGGCACTTGAAATAAGATTGAGAGAATGTTAGAGAGGTAGAGAATTGAGTAAAGAAATCAGTCAAAAAAAGCAAACACTGCAGATTCCTCTAAGACTGTAGTACCCTAGTATGTTAAAGGGAGAGAAAATTATGGTACCATTTTATATGAAGCAGAGTGTTCAAGAAGGATAGTAGTTAAATATGGGGTTAGAGAGCAACTGGGTTCATTATTATTACAAATTGGACATACTTATTGAGTAGAAATGTTGCAATATTCTAAGCAGAGAAGTGTGATAAATTGACTTCCATATAAAAATAATCACTCTAGCTATTGTGTTTTATAAAAGTATGAGGGGGAGGCCTAGACAGAAAGAATTATTAGGAGGCTATTTCAGTATTCCATGCAAGTAAGGATAAGGACTCAGAAGATAGAGAGCAATAGAGATGATGAGGAATTGTTACATTTTACATGTGGTATTTTAAAGATAGAACCAGTAGAAATTCCTAATAAATGACACAAGGTATAAAGAAAAAGAGAAAAGAAAGAGGACATAAAATTTGTTGGCCTATAAACAGGAAGAATGAAGATATGTCAAATGAGATGATAGATGTTTTTGTAGGAGCAGCTTTGGCCAGGAAGATCAGGAGTTCAATTTAGTATCTGATGATTTGTACTATCTACTAAATGTCCTGTTGGAGTTGTCTTAAAAGCAGATAGATTTATGAGGTCAAAATCTCATAAATTTGGGAATGAAGTATGAGGTGGAAAAAATGGGTATAATCACTGGCCTATAGAAAGCATTTCATCTTATGATAATGACTTGGTTTATCAATAAAGTGAGTGGATCTTGAGAATAGATTATCACCAAGGACTAAACTCTAGAGACTTTGATTTTAAGAAGATGAGGATAACAACGTACATTTTAAAAAGTACCATAAAAAAAAAAGTCAAGTAGAAAAAAATCCAGGAGAGCACAGTATTATTGAATTTTAATGTTGGGTATGTTTTACATGGCACATTGGAGTTATACTTTGATCATATTTAATTCCTAACTTTGTCACTAAGAGAGTCACTTTTGTCTTTTATATTACCACTAAAGACCAAGTGCAAGAAATTCATACACTGGGGTGGGGGTGGGGTGTCCCTAAGCCCAATCTTCACCCTTTCCAATCTGGGACCCCTTGAGGGATGTCTGACAGGCACTTGGACATCCCTTTCACAATCCAGGACTGCTGGCTCCCACCCGCTCACTTGCCTGCCTGATTGCCCCTAACGGCTTCTGCCTGCCAGCCTGATCACCCCCTAAACACTCCCCTGCCAGCCCAATTGTCCCCAACTACCCTCCCCTGACAACCCAGTCACCTCCAAATTCCCTCTCCTGAATATTCCCTCTTTATTAGATAGGATTTTTTCTTTAAAATATTGGACAGCCCTAACTGGTTTAATTCAGTGGATGGAGCATCATCAGCCTGCAGACTCAAGGGTCTTAGGTCAACTCCAGTGAAGGGTATGTACCTTGATTGGGGCACATACCCAGTGGGAGTGTGCAGGAGGCAGCTGCTTAATGTTTCTCTCTCATTGATATTTCTAACTCTCTATCTCTTTTCCTTCCTCTCTGTAAAAACAAACAATAATATATATATATATATTTTTTAAAGAAACATCTAAGATTCCTCCATATATGCTTAGCTGGTGTGACTCAGTGGTTGAGATCCCAGGCTACCACCGCTGTCAGGGGATTGCTCTGTGGGGGTACAAGGCTGAAACCCCAGGCTGCTGCCACTGGCAGGGGATCACGCCATGGGGCTACACACCCTTGCTAGGCTGAGACCCCAGGCTGCCACTGCTGGAAGGGGATTGGGCAATGGGGTGTAAATTTGTTTTTGCTTTTTATAAAGGGCCAGAAGGGCCTGTAGGCAGCATTCTGCCAGGCAACTTACTTTGCAGGCTCTCAGAGGCAGCCCTTCCTGAGACTGGGGGACTCCTGCAGGGCTGAGAGAACTGGGCACCACTATCTTGGGCTATGGGCACTGCCACTTTGTCATGGAGTGACAATTAATTTGCATATTACTCTTTTATTAGATAATGTATTTAAGTATAGTTTTTAAGAAGTAGTGAAGTAGTGATTTTTTTGTTTTGTTTTAGCCTCAAAAATGTAACTGATTTTGGCAAATGATTTCAGTAAGTGTTTATGTGAAATCTGTCAATCTATCCCCAGGGAGAGCTTGTTTAAAAGTAGAGATATGTAGCCGAAACCGGTTTGGCTCAGTGGAGAGAGCATTGGCCTGCAGACTGAGGGGTCCCAGGTTCGATTCTAGTCAAGGGCATGTACATTGGTTGCGGGTACATCCCCAGTAGGGGGAGTGCAGGAGGCGGCTGATCGATATCTCTCTCTCATCGATGTTTCCAACTTTTTATCCCTCTCCCTTCTTCTCTATGAAAAATCAATAAAAATATATATTTTTTAAAAAGTAGAGATATGTAGATTGCTGACTTAGATATTGATTAACAAGATACAAAGCTCAACTTGGCTAGATGACCAATAGGACATAAAAGATTCCACTGAAAAAATCTTGCTCACATTCTTCTAAAACCAAGATTTTTTTATGCATATATTGATGGCTCATATTGCAGAGATAAAGTATTTCTTATTCAAATAACTTGTGGGCTGTGCCTGAAAGTTTATTGGGCTCCAGATGCTTGTCCATCTTTCTTTCTCTGCTACAGCATGCTTATTACCTTGATTAAAGCCTATCATTAATGTACCCTGAGAAATCTTATGAGTCTTTTCTATTACCTGTGAAATTGTTACAGATAGTATTAGGAAATATAGCTAATGATTTCTTTAGTGTAATGCTCAAAATACATTCTCTTCCATTCTTAAATTCTTTAAGAAATAAGATACAACTTTTAAACATGTAAATCACACAAACACGAACTCTACCTTTTTTCTCAAATATATTGGAATTTAGAATTAAAACTTCCATTTACATCATTAAGCAGATGGTTAAGAGACTGAGCTTTAGATTCTATCTATATTTAATTTAACTATCAGCCTTAATAACTTTGTGACTTTGGGCAAATAATATAACATATCTTTGCTTCAATTCTCTTTTATGTCAGATTCTAGAGGTCCAATTCATGAATTCATGCATGGGGGACAGGGAGGAACTGTGGGAGGTTGGCCACCAGCCCTAAGGAGGGATCTGGCCCTCAGATCCCCTGGGAAAGGGACCGCATCCACTGCCACCCATCCCAGTTCCCCATCCCAGCACAGGCACAAAGGCCCCATGAGGGTTGGAAGAGGAAGTGACAGTTGCTGGGTCCAGCATGGAAGGAACAGATGCAATGCCGCTGTTAGTGCCCCACCACTGTGCAGTTTCCCACCCTCCCATCCTCCTTCCCTCACCACCAGGCCATCACAGCCCCTGGGGAAGAGAGAGGATGGGAGTGAGACAAACCCTTGGTTAAGTGCTGACTTTCAATAGGTCACAGAGAGGGAACTGCTCTATACATATAAAACCCTGACCCAGAAACATGTCTCTACAAATGGTTTAGCAACAGGGGCCAATGATTTTAGGCACTACAGCAGCAGTTCTCAACCTGTGGGTCGTGAGAACTGCTAGGAGGATTGCATAAGACCATCGGAAAACACAGATATTTACATTATGTTTCATTAACAGTAGCAAAATTACGGTTATAAAGTAGCAACAAAAATAATTTTATGGTTGGGGGTCACCACAACATGAAGAACTGTATTAAAGGATCGTGGCATTAAAAAGGTTGAGAACCACTGATATATATATACTAAAGGTCTGGTGCATGAAATTTGTGTATGGGGATATGTGTCCCTCAGCCCAGCCTGCACCCTCTCCAATCTGGAACCGCTCCAGGGATGTCCAACTGCCCGTTTAGGCCTGAATCCAGGATCAGGCCTAAATGGGCAGTCCGGCATCCCTCTCACAATCCAGGACTGCTGGCTCCCAACTGCTCAACTCTCTCCCTTCCTGATTGCCCCTAACCACTTTTTCCTGCCACTGATCACCCCCTAACCACTCCCCTGCCAGCCTGATTGATGCCTAACTGCTCCCCTGCTAGTCCAATCACCCCAACTGCCCTCCCCTGCAGACCTGGTCTCTCCCAACTTACCTCCCCTGCAGGCTTGATAACCCACAACTGCCCTCCTTTGTAGGCCTGGTCCCTGCCAACTCCCTTCCTCTGCTGGCCATTTTGTGGTGGCCATCTTGTGTTCACATGGGGTCAGCCATCTTTGACCACATGGGGGCAGCCATCTTGTGTGTTGGAGTGATGGTCAATCTGCATATCACTCTTCTATTAGATAGGATATATATGGATAAAAATAGTATCTAACTCCTAAGGTTTTGAGGACTAAATTGAATGATAAATCTTAAATATATAATTGCATCATAGTATTCAGATACATGCATCGTAGTATTCTTTCATTATTAAAAATAAATATTCCAGCCCTTGTCAGAATCTTAAATTTAAACAAAATGGTGTGCACCAGCAATTAATTATAAATTCTCTTTATTATTTTCAAATTATTTCATCTCCACTGAGTAAGAAAAATGAACTCCCCAGAGTAGGTGTTCAAATATTCAGGGTTGCAATCCTACCATGAACCAAAAATGTTGATCCAACTTCTTTATAAATTAAGTGATTCTGGAGTTCTGTGAATATAGTAATGAAATTTATTTTACCCACACTCAATTATTTACCAGGGATATCTAAAATGATTACAATCTGTATGTACTTTAAAGTCACTTAAAATTAAGGTAAATTTAAGACATCCCTTCCCCCAAACATAATCATTTTAAAATATAGTTGATCATTTTAAGGTAAATGGTAACAGTGTATGATGGATTTAGATCATTTGTAAAAGTGAAATGTATGACACAATAGTGCAATAGATTGAAGGGAGGAATTCAGTGAATACTACCTAAGTTCCTTATATTAACTTTGAAACAATATAATATTATCTGAAGAAACACTTTGATTAATTAAAGTTATATTTTAAACCCTGTGAAATTCTTCTAAAATTAAGAAAAATGTTTAAATAACAAACCAATAATTGAGAAAATAAAAGTACTCAGTTAATTAAAGCAATAACAGAAGAAAATGAATAAATGAAACAAAGGTAATCCAACCATGAAACATTTAAATCCAACCATGTCAGCAATAATATCAAAATAAATTGTTTAAATGGATTTCTCAATAACAGCAAATGTCAAATTAAGTAAAAAAAAAAAAGAAAAGAAAAGAAAAACAAACAAACAAAAAACCAGACTCAACTGCCAGCTCAATAAGAAGCCAAATTTAAATCTGAAGGTACATGTATAAAAATGTAACCATGCAACTCTATGAAAAGAAATATGGAGTGGCTATATTAAATAAGATAAAGTAAATCTCAAAACAGAGTATACTATCAGGAATTCAGAAGGACATTATATAATGAGAAAAGTTAAATCCTCCATGAAAATATAACAATCTTAAATGTGTATGTTCCTAATAACAGAATTCCATAATACATGAAAGAAAAACTGATAGAATTAAAATGAAAAATAAACAATTACAAAGTTATAGTTGGAGATTTCCACACTTTGTTTCCAATAATGGAGGGAGCATACAGAAAACCAGTAAGGATATAAGTGATATGAATAGCACTTATCAACCAATTTGATCTCAGTTACATGTAAATCCATCATATATTCAGATGCCAGTGTGTTTGTATGTGCTTAAATTAAAATACAGTTTGCAATCCTAAATTAAATTTTAAAGCCTTAAATAAAGCATCCTCTTTTAAAAATTAAAATCTGTGTAGTGTTGTAAAATGTTCCTTATGATAAAATTCCTGTTCATGTCTATGGTTTATTCTTGGCCTTCATGCTTATACATTGAATTAATCCTCTTACTAGAAGTTTTCCTTTTTCTCCATTATTTTGTTGGCTAACTTGTTTTCACATTTTCACCCATCTCTCAGTTTGTACTATTTCGAATTTTCTTTGATTTTCTAAAGTGAACTTTAATTTAAATTATCTATAACATTAATAAATTGTTTTTTAAAGGAGATTGTGAATAAATCTGAGCTAAAATTTCTGAATTTTTAAATAAAAAGAGTTTTTCACAATGAAGCTGCTATGAGAAGGCAAGAATGACATTGGAAATAAAACTTCTATTAGTAACTCAAGCTCAGGAGATTTTTCAAATCCTATCTAATAAAGATGGAATATGCAAATTGACTGTCACTTCACAACAAAGATGGTGGATCCCACAGCCAAGAAGGAGAGAATATGCAAATTTATGCAACAAAGATGGCTGCAGCTGGGCTGGGACACTTGGGTTGGTCGTTGCCAGGGTGATGACACAGGCATTCCATCCTGTCCCAGCTGCTCTGGGCTTCTGGGCAGCAGGTGAAGGTTGAAGGCAGCTCCAGGCTTAGCAAAGATGGAAGACAGCAGCCAGAGTGAAGGCCTGGGTCCTCGGTGCTGGCACTTAGGAGAAGGAAGGACTATTCTTGCACGAATCTTTGTGCATTGGGTCTCTAATTACAAATAATAGCTTCATGAAGGATTTCAAATTTGTGTTAGAGCTTAAAGAGATGTTAAGATTTTGTTAGATAGAAAAAGATAAGAGGAGATTGTGTGTTCAACAATTAGCTAGGAAAAGTAAGTGCAGTAGTTTTGTTGTTTGTTTCATTTTTTAATAGGGACCATATACTGTAAATATAGTGTTCAAAGCCTATGTTTAGAAAGAACAACTAAAATCATGGAGTGGATAAAATTGTTCAAAGAGAGTATGTGTAGGAAAAAGGAGAAAGAATATAATTCAATATAGGATGTGAGAAGAATAAGGCAGGGGTAAGAAGTATCATGGATAATAGTAGTTATGGAAGAATGGTTACAAAGAATGGGAATTACAACAACCCAATCTTTCAGAGGATGAGGGAGAAGATTTTACGAAAAAAAGATGAAGCTGGCTAGAGTGGCTTAGGATTTGAGTGTTGACCTCTGAACCAGGAAGTCATAGTTCAATTCTAGGTCTGGGTATATGCCTAGGTTCCTGGCTCAATCCCCCCTACTATCTCTAGTGTGGGACATGAAGGAAGCAGCCAATCATTGATGTTTCTATCTCTCTCTCCCTCTCCTTTCCTCTCTGAATCAATGAAATTATATTAAAAAATGAAAGAAAGAAGATAAAATAGTGTTCAAGAATTCAGAATGGTTAAGAAAAGTAAAAAAGTAAACAAAATATATTGTGTTTAGTAAATTGGTGACTCTTCTGTGGCCAGTTGGGGGATGCACATATGAGACTGGAACTACTTAGGAAAGGGTAGCCCTTGAAAAGTTGCAGACAGAGTTATAATAACATTTGGAAATGTTAATGTAATATGATGAGACAAAAAGTTCAAGAGAAATTTTTTTAAAGATTAGGCATATCTATTCAATTACACAAATTTAGAAGTGTGTATGTATGCACTTATTTAATTAAATAGATTTGCTTGCATTAGTGCCAGATTTCTTTAAATACTAGGGCTGTTCAGTGACCTTTTAAGATTTATATAGATTAGGACTCATTGAGATCCCCCTTCTTAAATATTTTTTTGCTACATTTTAATCTTGTGAATGACTCAAATATGTTACAAAGAATTAAAGATTGTGCATATAGTATCATATTTGGAAAATATCTTCAAACTTTCTTAAGCTTTTCAAATTTTAAAGATTACTAAACACCAAAAACACAAAAAGTTTGTATGAAGAATTTCTATTTAATATTCATATCTGAACAATGAAGTGAATGCTGATATCTTAGAATAAACCTACACTTATAGTATGTAGGTTTTACTCTCAAATAGAAAATCTGAGGAGTATCTATAATAATAAAAAAATAATATGCTAATTAAACTGAACATCCTTCCAGACAACCCTCCTGACAAAGCCAGGGCTGTGAGGGAAGATCAGGTCTCGGATGCCAGAGGGAAGCTGGTGCAGGCAGCCAGGGGAAAGAAGGTCTACTCTTGCACGAATTTCATGCATTGGGTCTCTAGTTCTACAATAACAAGTCAAACATTTTCAGTAAGCTTTGGTAAATATACACTGTGATTTAGTTAATATAGAACTTTATGTAAGTCTGTTTGAACTTCAGTTCTGAAGGAGAAATAAGGAAGCAAGGAAAACATTCTAATCAGTGGAATTTGTAAGTTTGAGCCACTGAGGCAAGATAGTGTTGCTGGTGGGTAAAACTCACCTGTCTTTTGGGGGAGTCCTATTCTTGGGGCACAGCTGAAAGAAACATTTTCAGAAGCTCCCATGGAAAGGATGGAATGTGGAAGAAGGCTTTATTTGTATAAAGTTACAATTTTTGTGGTTCCAAAGTCTTCTGCCTTTTAAGCCAGTTCTGGAAAAGGGTTATGGAGTGTCAGAGACAGCCAGAGCCCAGCACAAGTCTGGTGCTCTAAGTTGCCTTGAGCCCATATATTCTAAATCCTTCTGACAAGCCAGGACAGGTTCCTTCTCAAACCCTACCCTCCGTATTAACTGTTGGGAACTTAGTCCAAGTTCCTCCTCTATCATCTGCTCACTAGTTACAGGTATTGGGTCCAAACCCCTCTGCCAGGGCTGGACTTTCTTGTGTGCCAGGTCTCAGGCGGAAAAGCCATGGTTTTACAGAGGAAGGGAGAGAGAGATCTATATGAGAGAGAAATATCAATTTATTTCCTCCCATATCCACCCAGAACCAGTGATAGAACCCACTATCCGTGTATGTTTATATTCAGAACAACTTGAATCTCAGTAAAAGTAGCAATTAAATATATGGTTACTGTTGGTGTCCCTTGTTAGGGCACCATAATGCTGTTGTTTTTGTTTTGTTGTTGTTTTTTCCCAGCCTTATAAAGGGTTCAGCATCCTGGAGAAAGAGGCTGTGCATAGATTCAAAAAGGATTCCAAGTATGAAAGATAGTTTTGAAAGGCATTAGGGATCAGAGGAGCTTCAGCTAAAAGGAACTGAAGATTGTCTCCTTGACACAAGGTCCTAATTTTATTCTACCACTATTTGTCCCAAGGCAAGGTGAAAATGTACACTTCAAAGGGTATTATCAGTTTGAGGAATAGCCTACAGCTGTTCAGGTGTTTGGCCAACAGGAAGCAATAAAATGCCCTGAGCTGTCTGGCAGTTAAAAATCCTATTCAGGTTTGGGGGAAGTGCCTTTTAGCCATTTCTAACAGTTAAACTACATTGGACTCAATCCTGTTGAGCTCCCCAAGCTTTACCAATCTTTTTGGTAAAACTCTTATGATTATTACATGCTGGAATTGGTTCTCAGCATCTCACCCTTTTTGATTTTTTAAATTCAATAAGAATGTATGTTCTAAAATTTTTAAATTCAATGGAAAGGACAAAGTTATATCAAGTCCCTTAAAATTGCTGTCAAGCATTAAAAGGATCAGTCTGCAGTCAGTTTCTTTTTGGGACAACAGTTCTTTGAGTCCCAATTTCAATGTCCAACAGTTTTTTATGTGTGTACATGTCAGCAATGATATTTCAGTTCTGGATGGTAAACAAATGGTGGCGATGGAGGTCTGACCCTCTCTGGTTTGGTCCTGGGCAACCTGCAGCGATGCATAGCTGCTAAATGCTAGCATGACAAGGTGTCTTCACTATTTCATTTCTGGACTGTTTCTCCTCTGCTCTTCATGGCTGGAGCAGTCCTGTCAGTTCCACTTGGATCTGCTGTTGCAGGAATCCACATGGGTTTTTCTGGAAATATACAACATATTCTTGACCAAAAGTTAATAAAAGATAAATTTGACTTGGGATCTTTTTTTTTTTTCATTTTTTACCCAAACAATTTTTCTTTGGCTTATTTTGATACCATGTGATTTTTCATGGAAGTCCTGCTATCAGCATTATAAATGAAAATTAATTTTCAAAGTAAAAAAAATTTTGATGTAATTTACTTACAAGGTATTTCTTACAGGATATTATTCTACTATCCCTCCTTTTTTGATTTAAATATTAGGAGGCTTTTGGAAATTTTAATGCTTTCTTGATAACTTTTAATTTATTTTTTTGCACAGAAATATTACTGCTTTGGATTCATAGTGTGTTTGGCAATTTTATTATGAGATGAACCATCAAGAAAAATTTTAGTCAATACTTCAGGAACAGTGTTTTTTTTTTTTGTGTGTGTGTTTTTTTGTCCAGTACAGTTAAGTTTTCATGAATATTCACTTATTTCAATTGGCCAATTTAAATTATTTGAAATAAAGCTTATTTTTTTAACTTCACCTGTCCCATATTATAGACAATAAATGGCATTAATTAGAGAGTCTTTGAGTAACTTTAACATAAACTTTATCAAGGAGGCAAAAACACAAATTAGTTAATTCAGTTTATGACACCAAATCTATTGACTTTTAATTACAGTTCATAAGATGATTGAAGAAAATCTCTCGTTATTTTCTTCCAAAGTAATTTTTAGGCAATAGAGATTTCCACTTAAAAGTCTTTGTCTTTTTCTACAATAAGCAACCTACAGAGCTATTGTTTAGAGCTAAGTCCTATAGCTGAATAGCTAGCTATATTACAAGTAACTTTACAGAAAGTTGACTACTATTTTACTGTCAGATTTAATACTGTAATAACAATCTTAGTTTACACTGTAAATATTAGTGGAAGAGATTTTGAAATTTGTAAATTTCTCCTTTTTATTAAATTTATAATTATATTTTAGAGTATCCCTTTGGCTAATTTGCATATACCAAGGGATCATTGGAGGCCTTCAGTAACTTTCTTAGAAGACTTAATCAAATTGCTTAAAAAGACTTTGGCTCATTCAAAGGAAAGGGTTTGCCTTGCTGTTTCAAGATGGCAGCCTCCATGGAAGGAGCAAGCCATGTGGCCATCATGGTGGCTGCCTAGTCTGTTCTTTGACAGAAAATATGGTTTGCTTATTATCTGAAAAAACAAGGGAAGAGCAAGGCAAATAGAAATTTCAGTAGCTGTTTCTGGTCTTTAGATATAACTTAATTTATTTGATCTTGATTATATATTTTAAAAGCTAATTTATAAAGTAATTTAAGTAGGTATCTCCATTTAAAAAGTCAAACCAAGTAAATTTAGTAAATGTTTACTTCTGATTCACAAGGCACAAAAGTTGCCCCACCTCTAGCTTAATTAAAAATGCAGGCGGCTAGGTATTTAAAATTCTGCTGTTAGATTTTAAGAAATATTTAGTTACTCTCTTGAGGCAAAAACATTCATAACATTTATAAGAAAAATATAGTTATTAATTTTTATTTGATAAAGCTTTCCATGCAATTTCAAGTATAGTAGATCAGTTTAATTTAAAATATTTCCTTTCAGAAGAGAGAATAACTTCTTGAATTACTCTGGACCCTTGGAGCTCTCCAAGAATCATCTCTCTGTTAAAGCCTTGAAATTTAACGTGGAAAAAACATTAAATATATATCTATATGTGATTTAAATATTATAATACTTTTTATAATTATCTTAAGATATCAAATTTAAACTGGTCTTTATATAAAAATTTTGTCTGGGATCATACAATTAATCCTTCTTATTAGATCAATAAGTAACATATTTTGAATTCCTAATTATTTTCAGAGAAAACACAACATTTTTTCAACAATAAAGTTTTATACTTTATGCATTTAATTACCACAATTACATTTTCTCCCAATTTAATTCGAACGTTATACTTTTAGAGCTGGCAAGTCAAATATTTAGCATTACTTTATATTTTTAAGAATAAATTTCAAAAATACAAGACATAATCAAATAGATTCAATTTTCTCCACTAGATTTTTTTCATAAAGCAAATTTAGATGAATACTTTAGCATTTTTCATTTCAAAGTATCTAATATTTCTTAAATTTTATTATTTATATAATTAAACAAACTTGTAAAATTTTTAATTCGCCAAACCTACTTTTCTTAAAGATGGCAAAACAGGTTTGGTCTATTCAAATGTAAATTACCACATTTTTTGTCATGACAAGTTTCAGTGGGAAGCCTTGTTTCAAACAAGCCACATTTTTTTTTCTTTAAGAGTTTGCCACCAAGGGAAAACTACATAGGCGAGAAACTGGTTTAGCTTTCCTCCTGGGGGAAGAGTGACCACCCCTTCCTCCATTAACAAAGAGTGTAGCCAGCTTTTACCTTGGCTACTTAAATCTTTATAATATACTAGAGGCCCAGTGCATGAAATTTGTGCATGGCGGTGGGGGGAGCTGTCCTTCATCCCAGCCTGCTTCCTCTCCAATCTGGAACCCCTTGAGGGATGTCTGACTGCCCAATCTGGAACCCCTTGAGGGATGTCTGACTGTCCTACCTGAATCGAGCCTAAACAGACAGTAAGACATTCCTCTCACAATCCAGGACTACTGGCTCCCAACTGCTCATTTGCCTGCCTTCCTGATTTCCCCTAACCGCTTCTGCCAGCTATCCTGATCACCCCCTAACCACTCCCCTGCCAGCTTGATTAATGCCTAACTGCTCCCCTGCCAGCCTGTTTGTCCCTAACTCCCCTGTCTGCCTGGTCACCCTCAACTGCCCTTCCTTGCAGGCCCAGTCACCCCAAACTTCCTCCTCTGCCAGTCTGGTCACTCCTAATTGCCCTCCCCTGCAGGCTTGATCACCCCCAACTGCCTTCCCTTGCAGGCCTGGTGCCTCCCAGCTGCCCTCCCCTTGTGTTGGTCATCTTGTGTCCACATGGGGGCAGAATCTTGTGACCACATGGGTGCAGTCATCTTGTGAGTTGGAGTGATAGTCAATCTGCATATTACTCTTTCATTAGATAGAATAGAGGCCTGGTGCACAGGTGGAGGCCAACTAGTTTACCCTGAAAGGTGTCCTGGATCAGGGTGGGTGTTCCCTTAAGGTGTGTAGTGGCCTGGGAGAGGGGTCTGTGGTGGTTTGCAGACCGGCCACGCCCTCCAGCAACCCGAGTGGAGGACCTGGTATCTTGGATTTATTTATCTTCCACCATTGTAACTTTGTAGCCTGGAGTGGAGCCAAGCCTTCTGCTTGCACAGCCATTGAAAGTTTGTTGTCTTAAGTGCCCACTAGGGTGTGAGGAAAGCTTGTCTTCCTCCATGCCAGGGGCAACCCAAGCCTCTCTCCTGCTCTTTCTGTGGCCATAGCCATCTTGGTTGGGTTAATTTGCATACTTGCTCTGATTGGCTGGTGAGTGTGGCTGGTGGGTGTGACTTGCAGGTGTAGTGGAGGTATGATCAATTTGTATATTACTCTTTTATTACATAGGATTTTTCAACAATATTTGAGTTTCAAATCCAATTCCAATTATTTTAAGGCATTTACTTTGCATAAATTCTATGACAGACACAATTCACTGATTTTCTTAAAGGCCTTAAAGTTAACTTTTGAACATGCTTCATTATCATTTTAAAACCTACTCTTTATTATGGAAATGCCAGTCTTGCTGCTGGAACCTAGCCTGAATTCTTGTCCTGGGTCAAATCCATCATTTTTCTTAGGGAAAAAAAAGAAACAAACAAGAAAAAAACAGTCTTAGTTTTTTGGTTTTTTTTTTTTTGTAATTTTTGTAGGCTTTGTAACGAGTCAAGTCCAAGTCCAATTTAAGACCCAAAATCAGATTGTGCACACATTTTGTCCCAAACTAGCTTTTCTCTTTACATGTGCACAGATATCCCAGACACATTTCTAAATTTTGTAAAAGTTTTCATGGCAAAAAGGGTACTTTAAATTAGCATACTGGGAGAGTGGGCTTCCATATTTCTTGCCACCTGTCTCCCTTCCCCCACATCCTGCTTGCTTTTGGGGGGGATTTTTAGTAACAGATCTGGCTGTGTTTCTTTTCATGCTTAATAGATAAAGACAGATCTTACATTTTTTTTTCCCTTTTTCGCTTTCTGAAGTAATTACTAGCATCCAAGGTGACCTTTGCCAAATTTTGCATTTCCCTGTGAGTTCTTCTATAATTTTTAAATAAAACTTTAAGTAATCTTGAAAGGAAATGAACTCCCCTCCATCTTGTCCAATAGGGCTGGGACCCCTGCCTAAAACCCCTCCCTTTTCTGGGAGTGGCCACAGGTGTGCCAGCAATGTCTTAACTTCCCCGACCCCCACCCAAATGGACCAATGAAGCTCCAGGGACACAGCTAAGGTCCTAATTAGGCTTAACCACAGAAAGACCCCAATTCAAGTGACCAATCTCTATAGCCTTCATCACTTTCCCAAGCCCCCTAATTATCCTACCCCATAAAACTCATTGTTCCCGCCGGGTCCGCTCTCTCGCCTCGCTGCTGCATCAGAAAGAGGCTGAGAGCCAAACCCAGGTTTGAATAAAGACTCTTTGCTTTTGCATCGGAAAAGGTCCTTAGTGGTGGATTATTGGGGACCCCGAACTCTGGGCACAACAATCTCATCACAGGAGAGCAGATCACTCTGCCCTCTCCTGCCACCTTTGAATTTCTCCACACCAGAGGTGGTTTGGGCAGTGGGGTTTCATCTCTTATTACAGATTTTACATTCCAAATACAATTTAAGATTTTAATCTAAACAAGAAATCACATTAAAGGTGACCATGACATTCTTTTTTGAGCCTGATTTAAAGAAGTACCTTTTGATTTTTCAATTTCTTTATAATTTTGCCTTTTGACCACATTTTCCCCCATAATAATCTGACTTAAACATAAAGTTTCACTCACACTCTTCAGATCCACAAGATTCCAAAGCTGACATGGGCTCTACACACAGTGAATCTTCCACCACCAGCTGATATTTTTATTCAGGTGAATCCTTCTTTCTCCAAAAGTGCCCCATTAATATCAGTACTTCCAAGGTTAGGCCACACGTCAGGCACCATAAATGTTCATGTCCCTCATTAGGGCACTTAATGCCAGGTTCCCACATAATGCCAGGTTCTTTTCCCAGCCTTACGAAGGGTTCAACACTCTGGAGAAAGGGGCTAAGCATAGATTCAAAAGGGAGTCCAAGGATGAAAGATAGTTTTGAAAGGCATTGGAGATCAGAGGAGCTTCAGCTAAAAGGAACTGAAGACTCTCTTCTTGACCAAAAATCCATACTTTTATTCAACATGATTTATCCTAAGGCAAATATACACTTCAAAGGGTAAGATATTGTAAGGTTGCAAAAATCAGGATTGGGCTGGGAAAGAGTTAACACAGCTTGGCTTAAAACTATATCCCCCAGTTACATCCTGTTATTGCAGCCTCAGGGTTGAGAACAGGGTGGAAACTCCCAGGATGCTGTAACCTAGGTGCAGGTTGATAATCTTGTGTAGCGAGACAGCCTGTAGCTAAATTGCGAAATTAGACATGGTCCAGATGTCCCAAGAGACTAACCCAGAGATAACCACCAGCCGCATCCTGTTATCCTGTTATCGCAACCCCATGGTAACCAGAAATATGCAGAGTCTGTAGATTATGAGATGTGTGCAGGTATGAGGAAATAAAACTCTGTGTTGACCTCTGTATAACCCTGTTGCTTGTTACATAGTATATAAGCTCAGCTTTGTATCGACTTGGGGCTCTCAGCCTCTGCTCTGTTTTCAGAGTATGTTGTGAGCCCCAGCATAAACCCTTTGCTGTTTGCATGAGAACGTCTCTTGGAGCCTTCCTTTGAGCAGCGAGCTTTTCGACCCTAACAATATCAAAGAGTAGAATACCGAAGCATTATCAGTTTGAGGAATAGTCTACAGCTGTTTGGCCAACAGGAGGCAATAAAATGCCCTGTGCTGTCTGGTAGTTAACAATCCTATTCAGGTTTGGGGGAGTGCCTTTTAGCCATTTCCAACAGAAAAACTACATTTGACTCAACCCTGTTGCTTCAACAACCTTTTGGTAAAATTCTTGTAATTATTACATTCTGGAATTGTTTCTCGACAAGTTGCACCATATATTTATAGAATTTTGAGGCTACTGAGATGGCATAGCAGGATGCTCTTGCAGATTGCTAAAGTACTTGAGGGTGTCCTGAAGATGTTTTTAAAGATTGCACATGCCGAAACCGGTTTGGCTCAGTGGATAGAGCGTCGGCCTGAGGACTGAAGGGTCCCAGGTTCGATTCCGGTCAAGGGCATGTATCCTAATTGCAGGCACATCCCCAGTAAGTGCCGTGCAGGAGGCAGCTGGTCAATGCCTCTCTCATCGATGTTTCTGGCTCTCTATCCCTCTCCTTTTCTCTCTGTAAAAAAATCAATAAAATATATTTAAAGATTGCACACACTGCTATTGTTTCAGGATATTCTTTAAGAGTCTACATCATTACCAAATAAATGTCATTTCAGGTCTCATGGATTCCCTGAAATGCATTGAATGTTTTGAGTGTTTGTTATTTTATTTCACCTGAGAGTCAGAAAGTAGAGGGTGCTTTTATTTTTTTTTTTAAGGAATATTTATTTTAAAATATTTAAAAGATGTCTGTTCTTCCAAGAAAAAGGATGGGCCAAGAAATGGATATCATGTCCCCTTTACTTGTTACATGAAGAATACATAATAGTTTTAGCACAAAAAGGTGATGTATTGGATTGTTTTCTCTTTTTCTTTTAAAAATATTTTCAGATCAAATTTGGGACAGAAAATTTTCTACCTGATGAATTTTAACTACTATAAATTTGCATTCAAAAGTACCTCATTTTTAATCCCTTAAATTGCCTCAGGGATTTTTAAAAATTATCATGGATTTTACAGGCTGGTAATTTGGAAAATGTTCTGCTATACCACAGATTATAGATATGCAGCTACTCATGACAGAAAACTAATAGACCATCTTAATAGCCTCTGATTTTCGCTGTTGTTCAAATGGCTGACTCAATCCTCAACAGTTATAATTAAAAAGAGCAATCTGTCCAGGAAGATAGCTGCTCTTGTTAATTCTGTAAACCACCACGTTGGCTTTTTCTACTGTGCTCTGTGGCTGATAAGGGCCAGGGGCTAAAACTTGAAAAAAAGCAGCCTGTGAACTTGAAGCTAAAGATGCTACTGAATTATAGCATCACTTCACTATTTTCAGTTTTGAAAACAGGCTATCCTTAGCAAATACAATAGAGAAGTACTGTTGTGTTTGTAAGTAAAATAAACAAACAATTCTATATAATAAAGAGGTAATATGCAAATTGATCCTCATGCCCTTGCACAAGATGGCCTCCCCCATGTGGTCAAAGATGGCCAGCAGGGGAAGGTAGTTAAGGGCAACCAGGCTGGCAGGGGAGGGCAGTTAGGGGCAACCTGGCCAGCAGGGAAGGGCAGTTAGAGGGACCAGGATTGCAGGGGATGCCATTGGGGGTGATTGGGCCAGCAGGGGAGAAGTTAGGCATTGATAAGGCTGGCAGGGGAGTGTTAGGGGGTGATCAGGCAGGCAGGCAGGCCAGTGGTTGAGAGCCAGTAGTCCCAGATTGTGAGAGGGAGGGATGTCTGATGCTGGTTTAGGCCTGATCTCACAGGCATCGGGCTTAAACCAATAGTCAGACATCCCCTGAGGTTTCCCAAATTGGAGAGGGTGCAGACTGGGCTGAGAGTTATTAACACCTCCCCTCCCCAGCAAGTACACAAATTTCATGCACCGGGCCTCTAGTAAATAATTAAAGTGAGAATCCTGGTATGTTGTCGTTCACTGAATTTCATAAAACATCAGTTGGAAGTTACTCTTTCATGATACTGGAAATAATGCTTCAAACAGTTTGTTTCATTGAAAACTATTAAGAGATAAGTTAAATTATCCTATTAAATGAACACCTATTTTCACATTCACTCTCACATATCACCTACAATCCCTTTTAATCTGGAACTCCTCTATGTTTAAAGAGAGCCAATTAATATGAAATATAGAAAATAGTTCAGCTCACTAATAGGACTAATTTTATATGCATACTAGAGACCTGGTGCACAAATTCATGCATGAATGGGGTCCCTTGGTATAGACTGTGGGGATTGGGCTGAAACTGGTAGTCCAATGTCACCTGCCACTCCTGCCTGTTGCTCCTGCTCATGATTCCATTATGCCTCTTGCAGACTCATGCCCAGTCAGTCTTGATCAGGAGAGGCTCACACTGCCACAGCAGCACTTGCCAGCTATGAGCCCTACATCTGGGCCAGGGATCCGGATTCATCCTGCTGGTTGTTGGGAGCCATCTAGCGGCTACTTCTATATTTTTTCTTTCTTGCAGGAGTATCTAGAGAAGGGGAACAGCCATGGTGCCCGAGACCACCCTCCAGGAGGCTTGCAGAACTGTCAGGTTATGCCAATGGCACCAGTCTGTCAGTGCCTGGCCCATTCTTCAGATATTGGACCTGCAAGACTACTGAGGAAGTGAGTGGCTGCCACCGGGGCTGGTGGGCCACTGGATGAATCAGCTGAGCTGCACTCCTGTTGTGGGAGTGCACTGACCACCAGGGGGCAGTTTCTGCGTTGAACAGCTGTCCGCTGGTGGTCATTGCACATCATAGTGACTGGTCAACTGGTTATTCAGTCATTTGGTCAAATGGTCATAATGGTCACTCAGGCTTTTACATATACACTAGAAATGTAAATGAAATTTGTGCCTGAAATTTGTGCATGGGTGGGGTCCCTCAGCCTGGCCTGTACCCTCTCCAATTGGGACCCCTTGGAAGATGTCTGACTGCTGGTTTAGGCCTGATAACTGGCAGTCAGACATCTATCTCACAATCCAGGACCACTGGCTTCTAATCACTAACCTGCTTGCCTGACTAATGCCACCAACTTCCCTCTCCTGCCAACCTGGTTGCACCCAATTGCCCTCTCTTGCTGGCCTGGTCACCCCAACTGCCCTCCCCTGACAGCCTGGTTTCCCCAAACCCACTGACAGCATGATCTCGCCCCTAACTACCCTTCCCTGCCGGTCTGATCGCCTCTAACTGCCTCTGCCTCAGCCCTCATCACCATGGCTTTGTTGGATGTCCAGAAGATGGCCAGGTGACCCAGTTTAATTAGCATATTAGCCTTTTAGTAGTATAGATAGATTATATAGGATAGGATTGCTTAAATCGGGGTGGGGGGAGTCTTTTCAGGAGGAAGAGATGCTCTTGGCAGACAAAAATACATAACCTCTATCTGGATTGATAACCAGCCACATGCATTATACTATAAAATTGGTTATTAAAAATTTGAAGCGCTTGCTTACACCTTACACCAAACAGCTGTTGCCCTTAAAACTCCTCCTCAATACCCACCTTAGGTTTTGCCTTTGCCTAGATTTGGTTCTGATTGGTCAGTTTCTATGCAAGTCAGCATCAAAAGCTCCACCTCCTATGCAGCCATTGGCTCCTTTGGGAAATCCAGAATGGCTCTGCCTTCATGTTGGTGCCAGTCCTTCAGTCATGCCCCAGTCAACCACAGGGTGTATCTCTGGATGCTCTAAGAAGAAGCATCTCAGGCCTGTGCTAGTAGCAATTTTGAATACTCATCCCTGACCTAACCTTACAGTAAGAGCTCCATGAAGAAAAGCATTTGTTTTGTTCATTCTTAGTTCACTCATAGACTTTACCTGTGTCTATGCATCTATGCTAGCACCACATGGTGACAGGTCAAATAGTTGTTTCAGTTGTCATGATCACTGCTTTTATATATATACGTTAATTTTGATTTGTTTTTGTATATTAGCTATGTTGAGGTACAGATGACATAATACTATGTAAGTTTAAAGTCTACAATGTGATATATGTATCTGTTATGAAATAATTACCAATTAGGGTTAGTTAATACCACAATCACCTCACATAAGTACACTATTATGTGTGAATGATAAAGATTAAATATCTTCTCTCTTAGCCACTTTCAAGTATATAATACAGTATTGTTAACTGGTTACCATGCTGTACATTGGCTCCTGAGAATTTACTAATTTTATAACTGCTTGACCAATATCTGCCCATGTCCCCCACCTGGCCACCAAGTAACTACTATCCTACTCTATATTTCTGAGTTTGGCTCTTTTTTTAAGATCCCACATATAAGAAAGATTATACAGTATTTGTCTTTCTCTTTGACTGGTATCACTTAACATAATGCTCTCAAGATCCAGCCATGTTGTTGCAAATAGCAGTATTTTCTTTTCCATGTCTGGTTAATATGTCATTGGATATGTATACCTCATCTCCTCTACCATTCATCCATAGAGACAGACACTTTGTTCCCACATGTTGGATATTATGGATTATGTTTTAGTAAATATAGTAGTGCAGATATTTATTTGAGCTCCCAATTTTATTTTCTTGGCTATGTACCCAGAAGTATGATACTAGATAATATGGTAGCTCTATGTCTAATTTTTTGAGGATAGTCCACACTGTATTCCATAGTGGCTAAAAATTTACATCCCACCAACTTGTTAACTCTTTTATTTTAAAAGAACGCCATATTAATAAGTGTGAGTTGAGAGGTCACTGTGGTTTTGATTTGCATTTCCCTGATGAGTAGGAATATTGAGTATCTTTTTCATGTACCTGCTTACATTTGTTTACCTTCTTTGGACAATATTTATTCCAAGTCCTCTGATCAGGTTTATTTTGGATGTTTCCTTTGCTTTTGAGTTGTAAAATTTCATATATATATATATATATATATATATATATATATATTTAAATTTTATTTATTTTAGTGATCTATGTTTTTTTTTTTTTTAATTTTTATTTTTTTAATGTGTTACTTGTATACATATCTTGCAAATTGCCTTCCCCCACTCCCAGGCACACCTTAACTCCCCAGTGTCTTGTGTTCATTGGTTATCCTTATATGCATGCATACAAATCCTTTGGTTGATCTCTCATGTACTCCACCTCTCCTTAACCTTCCTGCTGTAATTTGACAGTCTGTTTAATGCTTTACTGCCTCTGTATCTATCCGTTTGTTCATCAGTTTATAATGTTCTTTATTATCCACAAATGAGTGAGATCAAGTGGTGTTTCCCCTTCATTGACTGGCTTATTTTACTTAGCATAAGGCTCTCCAGTTCCATCCAGGTTGCTGCAAATGGTAAGAATTCCTTCTTTTTTATGGCAGCATCTTATATGTTTTAGATATTACATCTTATCAGATACATGATTTGAAAATATATTATGCCATTCTTCAGGATATTTTTTGACTATTTCTTTTGCTGTGAAAAACTTTTCATTCGATGTAGTCTGAGTTATTTATTTTTTACTTTTATAGCTTGTGCATTTGGTAGCAAATATAAAAAAATTACTGCCACGACCAATGTCAAGGAACTTTTTGCCTGTTTTCTTCCAATGTTTTCATGATTTTGGTCTTACATTTAAGTCTTTAACTTATTTCAAGTTAAATTTTGTTAGTGGTATAAGATAAGGATCTGAATTCATTTGTTATATGAATGTCCAGTTTTACCAACATCATTTATTAAAGTGATTATCTTTTCTTCAATAAGTATTTTTGGCTTCCTTGCCAAATAGTAGTTTAATGTATATGGAGGGTTTATTTCTAGGTTTTTATTCTATCCAATTGGTCTATGTCTCTTTTAATGCAAATATCATACTGTTTTAATTACTATTGTTTTATAGCAGAGTTTATTTTTATTAATGTGTTACATGTATACATATCTACCCATTGCCCCCACCCCCAGTAACACCCTAACCCCCCAGTGTCTTGTGTTCATTGGTTATGCTTATATGCATGCATACAAGTTTTTTGATTGATCTCTTATCTACCCCACTCTCCTTAACCTTCCTGCTGTAATTTGACAGTCTGTTTGTAGCTTTATTACCTCTGTATCTATCTTTTTGTTCATCAGTTTATACTGTTCTTTATTATCCACAAATAAGTGAGATCATGTGATGTTTCTCCTTCATTCACTGGCTTATTTCACTTAGCATAACGCTCTCCAGTTCCATCCAGGTTGCTGCAAATGGTAAGAATTTCTTTTTTTATGGCAGCATAGAATTCCATTATGTAGATGTACTATAGTTTTCTGATCCACTCATCTGATGATGGGCATCTAGGCTGTTTCCAAATTGTAGCTATTGTAAATTGTGCTACTATGAACATAGTGGTGTATAAATCCTTTCTGATTGGTGTTTCTAGTTTCTTAGGATATATTCCTAAGAATGGGATTGCTGGGTCAAATGGGAGTTCCATTTTTAGTTTTTTGAGGAAACTCCATATTGTTCTCCACACTGGCTGCACAAGTCTGCATTCCCACCAGCAGTGCATGAGGGTTCCTTTTTCTCCGCATCCTCACCAACACTTGTCCTTTGTTGATTTGTTGATGATTGTCATTCGGACAGGTGTGAGATGGTATCACATTATCATTTTGATTTGCATTTCTCTGATAATTAGTGACTTTGAACATGTTTTCATGTGTCTCTTGGCCTTCCTTCTGTCTTCTTTCAAAAAGGTTCTATTTTGGTCCATTGCCCATTTTTTTATTGGACCATTTATCTTCCTTTTATGAAGTTGTATAAGTTGGCTGTAGATGTTGGAGATTAAACCTTTATCAGTGATAACATTTGCAAATATGTTCTCCCATACAGTGGGCTTTCTTGTTGTTTTGTTGATGGTCTTTTACTGTGCAACAGCTTTTTATTTTGATGTAGTCCCATTTGTTTATTTTCTCTTTAGCTTCTATTGTCCTTGGAGCGGTATCAATGAAGAAGTTCTTTTGGCATATGTCTGAGATTGTGCTACCTGTGAATTCCTCTAATATTTTTATTGTTTCCTGTCTTATGTTTAAGTCCTGTATCCATTTCGAGTTTATTTTTTTGTTTGATGTCAGTTGGTGGTCTAGTTTCATTTTTTTGGCATGCATCTGTCCAATTTTCCCAACACCATTTATTGAAGAGGTTGCCTTGACTCCATTGTATGTTCATACTTTCTTTGTCAAATATTAGTTGAGTATAGTGGTTTGGGTGGATATCTGGATTCTCTATTCTATTCCATTGGTCTATATGTCTGTTCTTGTGCCAGTATCAGACTGTTTTAAGAACAGTTGATTGTAATATAGCTTGAAATCTGTTATTGAGATCCCACATACATTATTCTTCTTTCTGAGGATTGCTACTGCTATTCACATCCATTTTTTGTTCCAAATGAATCTTTGGAGAGTTCTTTCTAGGTCTGTGAAATATGTCATTGGAATTTTAATGGGTAGTGCATTGAATCTATAGATTGCTTTGGGTAGTATGGATATTTTAATGATGTTGATTCTCCCAATTCATGAGCATGGTATGGTCTTCCATCTATTTATGTCTTTCTCTATCTCTTTTTTCAGTGTCCTGTATTTTTCTACATATAGGTCTTTTACCTCCTTAGTTAGGTTTATTTCTAGATATCTTAATTTTTTTGGTGTGATGTTAAGTGGGATTGCTTTCTTAGTCTCTCTATAATTTCACTGTTAGTGTGTAGATATGCCACAGATTTATTGGCATTAATTTTGTATCCTGCTACATTGCCAAATTTATTTATTAAGACAATTAGTTTTTGGATGGAGTCCTTTGGGTTTTTTATGTACAGTATCATGTCATCTGCAAGTAAGGACAGTTTTATTTTTTCTTTTCCAATTTGGATGCCTTTTATTTCTTCTTCTTGTCCAATTGCAATGGCTAATACTTCCAATACTATATGGAACAGGAGTGGTGAGAGTGGGCATCCCTGTCTTGTTCCTGTTCTTAGGGGAGTTAGTTTTAGTTTTTGCCCATTGAGTATGATGTGCGCTGTGAATTTATCATATATGGCTTTTATGATGTTGAGGTATGATCCTTCTATTCCCACCTTGCTGAGAGTTTTTAACAAGAAAGGGTGTTGGATTTTGTCAAATGTTTTTTCTGCATCAATTGATATGACTATGTGGGTTTTATCTCTCAATTTGTTTATGTGATGTATCACATTTATTGATTTGCGGATATTGTACCATCCTTGTATTCCTGGGATGAATCCTACTTGGTCATGGTGTATGATCTTTCTGGTGCACTGCTGGATCTGATTTGATAGAATTTTGTTGAGGATTTTGGCATCTATGTTCATGAGGGATATTGGCCTGTAATTTGCTTTCATTGTATTGTCTTTATCTGGTTTTGGTATTAGGGTGATGCTGGCTTCATATAAGATGTTTGGAAGTTTTCCTTCTTGAATATTTGTGAATAGGCTGAGGAGGATAGATTTTAATTCTTTCTTGAATGTTTGGTAAAACTTTCCTGTATAGCCATCTTGTCCTGGGCTTTTGTTTGCTGGAAGCTTTTTGATGACAGCTTCAATTTCTTCCATAGTTATTGGATTATTGAGCTGTTTAGATTCATCCTGATTGAGTTTTCAAAGGTTATATTTTTCTAGGAATATGTCCATTTCCTGCATATTGTCCAGTTTGGTGGAATAGAGTTGTTCATAGTGTTTTTTAACAATCCTTTGTATTTCCACAGGGTCTGTTGTTATTTCTCCTCTTTCATTTCTGATTTTGTTTATTTGGGTCTTCTCTCTTTGCTTCTTGGTGAGCCTGGCTAGAGGTCCATCAATCTTGTTTATCCTTTCAAAGAACTAGCTCTTAGTTTTGTTGATCTTTTGAATTGTTTCTTTGGTCTGCATGTTTTTATCTCTGCTCTGATCTTTACTATTTCCTTCCTTCTGCTTACTCTGGGCTTTTTTTGTTGCTTTCTTTCTAACTATTTGGGTTGCAGGGTTAGGCAATATATTACCATTGTTTCATGTTTTTTGCAGTAGGCTTATAGAGCTATGAACTTTCCTCTCAAGACTGCTTTCACTGTGTCCCATAAATTTTGTATTGTTGTGTTGTCATTGTCATTTGTTACCATGATGATTTTTATTTCTTCCTTGATCTCTCTGGCTGCCCAGTCATTGTTTAATAGCATGCTGTTTAATCTCCATGTGTTTGATTTCTTTGTATTGTTTTTATTATAGTTGATTTCCAGTTTTTTACAACTGTTATCTGAGAAAATACTTGATATGATTTCTATCTTCTTGAATTTGAAAAGACTTTGCTTATGAGCCAACATATGGTCTATCTTTGAAAATGACCCATGTTCACTGGAGAAGAATGTATATTCTGTGGATTTGGGGTGAAATGTTCTGAGGATGTCAATTAATTCCATCTGTTCTAGTGAGTCATTTAGGATTGATGTTTCTTTACTGATTTTTTGTTTCGAGGATTTGTCCAGTGGTGACTGTGGGGTATTAAAGTGTCTTACTATGATTGTATTGCTGTCATTCTCTCCCTTGATATCCTCCAAGAGGTTTTTTTTTTATGTATTTAGGTGCTCCTATCTTAGGTGCGTATATGTTTACCAGAGTTATTTCTTCTGGTTGGATTGTTCCTTTTAGTATTATGAAGTGGCCTTCTTTATGTCTTGTTATGTCCTTCACTTTGAGATCTAATTTGTTATAAGTATTGCAACCTCAGCTTTTTTTTCATATCTTTTTGCCTGAAACACCATGTTCCATCTCTTCACCCTCAGTCTGTGTGCATCTCTTTTTCTGAGGTGGGTTTCTTGTAGACAGTAGATATATGGGTCTTGTTTTCTTATCTGATCCGTTAGCCTACGTCTTTTGATTGGAACATTTAATCCATTTACATTTAAAGTTAATATTGATAGTTACTTTTCTGTCACCATTTTTATTCTTTACACCCATGTTCCCTCTTTGCTTCCTATCTCTATTTTTTACAGCAGACCCTTTAACATTTCTTGCATTGCTGGTTTGGTGGTAATACATTTACTTAGTCATTTTTTATGTGTGAAGCTCCTGATTTCACCTTTAATTTTGATTGAAAGCCTTGCTGGGTACAGTATTCTTGCATTCACTTCCTTTGCATGACTTTGTATATTTCATTCCATTCCCTTCTGGTCTGATGAGTTTCTGTTGAGAAATCAGTTGCTAGTCTTATGGTGGTTCCTTTGTAGGTACCTTTCTCTTTCTCTCTGGCCACTTTTAAGATTCTTACTTTGTCATTGGTGTTTGCCAATTTAATTATAATGTGCTTTCGTGTCGTTTTTTTTGGGTGGTTCATTTTGCTTGGGACTCTGTGAGCTTCTTGGATTTGTGTGGGTTTATTCTTTCTTATATCAGGGAAGTTTTCTGTCATTATTCCTTCAAACAGACTTTCTATTCCTTGCTCAGTTTCCACTCTTTCTGGAACCCCATTTATGCGGATATTGTTTTGTTTTGTTTTATCCCAAAGTTACCTTAGGCTCTCCTTTTTCTTTTAAATTCCTTTTCTAGAAGCTGCTGTACTTGGGTATTTTTTTCTACCTTGTCTACTAGCTCACTGATGTGGTCCTTTTTTTCTTCTAATCTACTTTTGATGCTTTCTATTGAGTTCTTTACAACAGTGATGTCATTTTTCATTTCTTCTTGATTATTCTTCATTTCCTCTTGGCTCTTATTCATATTGTCAATTTTGTCTTCCATTCTTTTCAGCCACCTTATGACCATTTCTCTGAACTCTTTCTTTGGCAGGTTTATTTCTGCTTCTATTTTGTTTATTTCCTTTTCTGGTGATACCTGCTTTTCTTTCATATACGGGCTGTTTCTTTGTCTGCCCATGGTCTTTCTTATTCGTCTTTCTGGTTATGTAGTTGTCTCTCCTACATTGATTTAAAGGCACAAAATACAACACAAGTTGGTACAACATACAAGACACTGAACAGAAATGTAGTCATGATGTTAATAACCACAAATAAGGTGATCACCAATGAATGACAAATTAGGGATAAGTAGAAAAAGAAGAAGAGAGACATGAGGAAAAAAGAAAAGAAAGAAGTGCCAAAATGAAATTGAGAGAAGGGAGAAAAAGAGTGGGTGTAGAGGGAAACAAGAAGAAGAAAGGAGAAAGAAAAAAAAGTAAGAGAGAAAAAAAGAGAATTAGAAAGAAAAAGGGAACAAATTATATATGTGAGGAGAAAACTTTAATACAACAGCCACTAATCACAACAAATGCTGGCAACAAGTACCTGGAGATTAATACAAACTACAAATAATAACTAATATGAAGGGAGGCGAGGGAAAACAGAGGTAAAAACTAACCAAAACAAAGCAAACAAAAATCAAAATAAAACAAGTAGAATAAGCAAAAACAATCTCACACAAAAAAGTTTAAGAAAATCAATATAATCACTGTTTAGGAAAACAACAAAAGGACATAGACAAAAACAATTTTTTGGATAGTGAAGACAGAGAAGCGAGGGGTTTGTATGGACTTGGAGTAGGGGCTTTGAAATTAGATATATAAGTGGGGTGAAATTTTAACCAGGTAAAAAAAAAGAATAGAGAGAATCTAAAATTGGAAAAGGGAAAGTGAAACAAGACAACAAGATGGGGAAAGTTAGGAAGAGAGTGTTGGCATAAAGGTAGAGTTGAGACAGAGTAAAATTATGCTAAAGGAAAGATGAAAATAGGATGTAGAACTCTAATCCCAAAGTAAAATAAAGAGAAAATAAAATGACACTTCTTTTTTATAAATAGTTAAAATAGTAGTAATAATAATACTGATTGAAAATAAAAATGTAATAATTAAAAAGTTAAAATCAGTTGAGGAAAAAAGAAAAAAAATGGTTTTTTAATTAAAATATGCAAAAAATAAAATAAATGAAAAGAATAGAATGGGCAGTAGTGGAGGTCATTCACTTCCTCTATTGTTCTGTTTGGCACTCCTGTTTCCCAGTTGGGAGGGTATTGCAGTTCCCTTGTGTTCCACTTCTTAGGTGTGGCTTAATCTCTTTATTCTTTTGTGATTATGGGAGAGTCAATTTGTGAGTCATTCGCTGGGTGGCAGTGTTTCAGAACTGACCTTTGAGACTAAGCACAGGAACTCTCTAGGCTGTGCTTAGATCCTGCTTACTCTGTGGTACTCAATACTGGTTTGTGCGGGTGGGTGGCCCCAGAGCTGATTCTCTGATGGTTATTCTGTGCTCTGATCCCCATGTTCCAGAAAAACAACTTTCCACTGCAGTCTCTTAGGATGTCTCCAATTGGTTGATCCTATGTATTGGGCTTAGCAATCAGAAGCCAGGGTCTGAAGAGGAAAGAGTGCAGTCTGTGCTCTCCCCCTTCCCCGCTCCTGTTCAAGCAGCAGGGACACTTTAATAACTCCTAGGCTGTCCTTCTGCCTCAGATCAAAATGTGTTGCTTTCTAGAGATCCCCTCTGTTAATAGCTCTGAGTTCCCCCTTCCTCATTCTGGGATCACACCCTGCCTCACATCCATGGATTTTTCTAGGTGCAGCTTTCCTCCATTCCAGTTCCCACAATGTGTGCATCTCTCTGTTCTGCAGGACAGGAGACCTCACCTTATCCCAGGCGAAATCTGACCTTTCCGTGTGGCGTGTGGAACTCCTCTGAATCTGAGTGTTTGTGCCCATTGGAGAGCGGTGTTCTGGGTCCCCTGGCTGTTCGGTGGGTGCTGCACCTAGCTTTTCAAGCCACCATAGACATCCACTTCCCCCTGCAAGATGGTGTAGTGTCTGAGTTCATGCTGGTGGCTCTGGGAGACAAAAACCCCGTAGCAGTGGGGCTGCCTGTTCAGGGGAGCCCCGTCCAGCCGTCCTCCACCTTCTCCTGGAGGATAACTGTCCCTTAACTTGCCAACAAACATTCCCAGTGTAATCTTCAGCTGTTTTCTCTGTCTGCTCAGTGGCAAGGCTCAGGACATGTCCTTCTATTCCCCGGCCATTTTTTCCCCTCTATAGCATAGTTTGAAATCAGAAAGTGTCATGCCTCATGCTTTGTTATTTCTGCAGAATTGTTTGGCTATTCAGAGTCTATTGTGTTTCCATATAAATTTTAGGATTTTTTCTATTTCTATATAAAATATCATTGGAATTTTCATAAGAATTGCATTGAATCTATGCATAGCTTTAGGTAATATTGACATCTTAAGAATATTAATTCTTCCATGAACATGTGATATCTTTCTATTTGTTTGTTTCTTTTTTAATTTCTTTTATCAAAGTCTTGTAGTTTTTATTGTACAGATCTGTTGCTTCCTTGATTAAATTTTTGTTAGTATTTTTGATGCTATTGTAAATAGATATTTTAACAGATATTTTGTTGTTAGTGTACAGAAATACAGCTAATTTCTTATATTGATTTTATATCCTGCACCTTTACTGAATTGTTTCTTAGTTTCAACATTTTTTGTTTGAGGCTTTAGGATTTTTTATATAACATAAATCATATTATCTGCCAATAATACAAATTCTACCTCTTCTTTTCCAATTGGGTGGCTTGTATTTCTTATCTTGTTTAATTGCTCTAGTGAGGATCTCCAATATTAAGTTGAATAAAAGTGGTGAGAGCAGACCCCCACTTGTCTTGCTCATGATCTTAGAGGAAAAGCCTCTTACCTTTTATCACTGAGTATGATGTTAGCTATGGGTTTGGTATATATGTCCTTAATTATGTTGAAGTCTGTTCCTTTTTATATCCAATTTGTTGAAAATGCTTATCATGAAGGGTTATTTATTTGGTCAAACACATTTTCTGCATCTATTAAGATGAGTATATGATTTTTGTTTCATTCTATTAATATGTGTATCATATTTGTGTACATTGAATAATCCTTATTTTCCAGGGATAAATCCCACTTGATCTGGTGTATGACCCTTTCAATGTGCTGTTGAATGATTTTCTTCAGTGCTAGTCTTTGATTCCCTTCTCTTTATTTTCTGTGCATCTACTATAGGATTGTGCTTTGTGGTTACTATCAGGTAAATAAGTGTTTTTAAGTGATCAGCACATGATAACTATAAATTGCAGCAATTAAAGGGTAGATTGTCTAAAAGGAGACTGAAGAGCTTGTGGTGGATTGAGAATTTTTGTATATGTATTCATCAGAGATATTGCAATTTAATTTTCTATTAAATTGTATTTCTTATCTTGTTTAATTGCCTTTGGTATTAAGGTAGTTCTGATCTTTTAAAGTGAGTTTGGGAGTATTTCCTTATTTTCACATTTTTAGAAGAGTTGGTGAGGAATTGGTATTAATTCTTTTTTAAAACTTTGTTGAATTTCACTAGTGAAATCATCTGGTTCTGAGTTTTTATTTGTTGGGAGGTTTTGAATTACTAATTGAATCCCCTTACTCATTTCTGATCTATTCAGATTTTCCATTTCTTCATGAGTCAGTCTTGGTAGTTTGATGTTTTTAGGAATCTGTTCATTTCTTGTAAATTATCCAAATTCTTAGTACATATTTGTTCATAGTAGTCTCTTCTGATACTCTGTAGTTTTAATTTTAATACATTTTGATTCATTTTTTTCTTCTTTATTCTTAATTAGTTCAGCTAAAGTTTTGTCAATTTTGTTCATCTTTTAAGAAACCAGCTCTTAGTTTCATAGATTTTTTTCATTGTTTTCCTGGCCTTTATTTCTTATTTCTGTTTTGGTTTGGTCCTTCTTTCTGTTAAATTTGAGCATAGTTGTTTTTTGTTTGTTTGTTTGTTTGTTTTTTGTTGTTGTTGTTGCTTGAGGTGTATATTTATTGCCATAAATGTCCCTCTTAGAACTAAATTTATGCATTCCATAATTTTTGCTTTGATGTATTTCTTTTTTGTATTAATTTCAAGAAAAGTTTTAATTTCTATTTTGATTTCTTCTTTGACCCAATGATTATTCAGGAGTGTATTATTCAATGTCTAAATATTTACAAATTTTGTCATTTTTTAATGCTATTGACTTCTGGTTTCATACCATTGAGGTCAGAAAACATACTTGATATAATTTCAATCTTTTCAAATTTTCTAAGATTTCTTTTGTGACCTATATTATAATCCATATTAGAAAAATTCCATGTATATATGAGAGGAATATGTATCCAGGCTGCCTTTAGTTGGCATATTCTTTATATATGTCTGTTTTTAGGGCCATTTGGTCTAAAGTATATTTCAGTGTCTCCTTATGATTTTCTGCTTGAATAGTCTACCCATTTTTGAAAGTGAAGTATTAAAGTCCCTTACTATCATTGTATAGCTGTCTATTTTTCCCTTCTGATATCTGAGTATTTCATAAATTTAGTATTTGAGTGATAAAATATTTATGCTTGTTATATCCTCTTTATGAATTGACTTCTTTGTCAAATATATAAAGGCCTTCTTTATTTCTACAGCTTTTTAATGAAAGGCTATTTTTTTCTGATATGACTATAGATACCTCTGCTCTCTTAGTTTTCACTTGCATGATATTTATTTTTCCATCTCTTCACTTTGAGCCTATGTGTATCATTGAATTTGAAGTCTCATGTCAGCAGCATAGTGTGTATGCTTTTTAATTTTTTACTGATTGATTTATTGATCTTAGAGTGAGAGAGGAAGGGGAAAGAGAGAGAGAGAGAGAGAGAGAGAGAGAGAGAGAGAGAGAGAGAGA